>ML810016.1:66658-85425 GCA_009831015.1 Picea engelmannii
TCTCCATTGATCCTGAAAGAGTCCAATCAATAAAGGACGTCCGCCCTCCAGTCAACAAGAAATCCCTACAATCTTTTCTTGGAAAAATCAACTTCATCCGCAGATTTGTGCCAAATTTTGCTGAAAGGATAAAACCATTAAGCGCTCTCCTGAAAAAGGATGTTGCTTTCAGGTGGGGAGATGAGACCAATAGATCTTTTGAAGATACAAAAAATTCCATCTCCCAAGCCCCCGTCTTGATTAGTCCTGATTTTTCGCGAGATTTCATAATATTCTCGTTTGCATCTCAGGATACTATTGCAGGTGTCTTGATGCAGAAGGATGCTGATAACTATGAACATCACATAGCCTTTATGAGCAAAGTCCTAAGAGATTCAGAATTGAACTACTCCATCATAGAGAAGCAAGCCTACGCCTTGGTCAAATCCCTCAAACATTTCAGGAACTACATAGGTTACAATAAAATCAAGGCTTATGTCCCGTACCCAGCCGTGAAGGATGTTTTATCACAACAAGACTGCATGGGTACTCGAGGAAAGTGGGTTTCCAAAATCCAGGAGTATGACTTAGAAATAAAACCCACCAAGATAATAAAAGGACAAGGTCTGGCCCAAATGTTGACTGAAAGCAATCAGGAAGCCATACAGATGGGGGGAAATGAGTAAGTGAATGTAATGATCAGTGAACTAGAACATGATGAGTGGTATTCCGATATAGTTTATTATCTAAAGAACTTGTCTTGCCCTGATCATTTGGTGGATTAAAAGAGAAGGGCTTTGAGATTGAAGGCTATGAAATACTGCTTGACTGAGGATGGACTTGGGTGGAAGAATCCTGATGGCGTTATACTTCGATGTGGAAACAAGGACGAGGCAAAGAAGATATTGGAAGAATTGCATTTCGGGCATTGTGGTGGACACTTTGTTGCTCGTACTACTGCCCATAAGATCTTGAGGGCCGGTTATTATTGGCCAACACTCTTTTCAGATACCTATCAACACGTTCGATCTTTCCAACCTTGCCAATACTTCTCCGACAAACCAAGACTTTCGGCACAACCCTTGAAACCGGTAGTAGTGGAGGCACCCTTTCAGCAGTGGGGTTTGGATTTTGTTGGTGAATTCAAAGATAATTTAAGTAATGGCTATCGGTGGATCCTGACAGCTACAGATTATTTCACTAGATGGGTTGAATCAATTCCTACAAAGAAGGCCACCGAAGAAGTAGTCATGAACTTCTTGGAAGATCGGATCATACCTAGGTTTGGTGCCCCTTCGAAGATCACTACAGATAATGCCAAAGCTTTTAGCTCCTACGCTATGGTAGAATTTTGTTTCAAATATGGAATTACCCTATCCCATTCCTCAAACTACTACCCACAAGGGAATGGATTGGCAGAATCAACCAACAAGAACCTCATGAATATTCTAAAAAAGGTTGCCGGAGAAAATAAGAAGTCATGGGATAGTAAAATAAAATATGCAGTATGGGCAGATCGAATAACAACAAAAACTTCCACAGGGAAAACTACTTTTGAACTAGTATATGGACTTGAATAAAAACTTCCTGTGAACCTCCAAATCCCTATCCTTCGATTTGGTCAACAATACGCCATAGATACGGAGGCAATCCAAGGAAGGATAAATCAGCTGATAGAATTAGATGAAGCGCGAAGAAGTGCCTTGGGTCAAATGACGACGAATCAAGAAAAGATAAAGAACACCTTTGATCAGAAAGCCAAGGAAAGAAGTTTCACCAAAGGAGATCTTGTCCTGCTATGGGATAAAAGGAAAGAGAAGCTGGGCATGCACAAAACAATTGACAGCCTATGGGGAGGCCCTTATAAGATCGAGAGTTGTGCAGGTACGAATTCTTTCAACTTGGAGACAATGGAAGGAGAGATTCTGAAACTGCCAGTAAACGCTTTACATATCAAGATTTACTACCCCCCAAACACATGACAGTACATGTAAGTATAGGTAGGTAGGCATTTTCCGTGTATTATACCATCTGCATTTCATGTTAGTTTGTTTCCTCACATGCATATTGATTGCTTTATTTCAGTCATATACATATATATTATATTTGCGGGGTGGCAATACCACCCCACCTTTGTTACTGATGCCCTATTCGAGTGCGAGCAGGTCTACAGGTGTATGCCAGAGATGCTGAGGTTCTCATGCGCTCTACGGTGAGCACATGTCCCCGAGTTGGAGCCAGATGTTATCCTCGATTTCTAGGGATAACTAGGAGATCATGTCTCAAGGTCCATAGGTCCTAGACATGGAGTACTGAGGGCAGGATTGACCTAAGCATGGCCCTGGAGGGCCCATTTTCCTTCTTCTTCATTAGACTTGTCCTGTCAGCAGCAGCAGCATCCATCACCTTCGGTTTGGACTTGCATTGGAGAAGACTCTTGCTCCATGAGGTAATTGGTCCAGGTATCATGGTATGTGTCATATTTGATCATTATAACTTTTAGATATATGCATCAGGTTCCTTACATTTCTGACAAACTGCTTGGATCTTACACTAACCCAATTGACCATGGTTGGGGGGATTAATAGGGTTCCCTAGCAAGCTTGTATTCATAGGTTTTGGTTAGCCACTAGGGGGGATTTTGAAGAGCCATTGTCCGCTCCCACCATATTATCATTTTACATCTTATCTCCCATTCATCTATCCCATTCCCCTAGTCCGGGCATTAGGATGACCTATTTGTGGGGTTACACTTTATCCTGTGGGAAGAAGGGGCTAAAGGCCCAGGTGGTAAAAGCAGTTGGTAAAAGATAAAATCCATAGAAAATAAAACCTAGAGATGCCTCGCCCAGGGATCCTCGAGAAGGCAATAAAAAGCCTCTCGATAAGAAACAAGAGGGACCCGAAAAAAATTTAACAAAAAGGACAAGACCTAGCAGAGAGGATGGGGGGTCTCATCACGAGCCAACCCATTATGTTCATAGCTACCTAGCAGTATGACATTGCCATTATCTGGTTACCACACCAGGGCAATGACCCTTGGTTGCATGGCCAAGGGAAAGGGGGTCTCATCACGGGCCAGCCTTATCATTTCTGTGAAAGTACTCGTGGGTAACACTGTCATCTCTGGTCACCACGCCAAGGCAGTGTCCTCTAGTTAGACCTTGAAATAAAAAGAAAGAAAAAGCAATGAATAAAAGAAAGAATAAAGGCAATAAAGGGCTTGGAAAGAATTGCATCCATGACAGGTACAACTCGCCTCCTACAAAGGCACCCACGGATAATATCCACCCCTGGTTTTCACTATGTCTGGGCATCCTTAGACCACACCACCTCGTATTACATGGCTTCGATGATGTCCTTTGGGAACTTTCCTTTTCTTATGGATGTTGGCCCAATAGGTTACCTTGTCTTTTTCTTCAGCTCTATATAGTAGGTCAGTGTAATGTCTTTGAGCTACTAGATGATATGCTAGGATTTTTATGCATGCATCTGATAAAATTAATGATGAAATATGATTGACATTGCTATGATCCTGAGGACTAATGAGCCCATGGAGGGTGAAGTTCTTGATGTGCAGGACCATAACCGACGGACAGGTACCAGGTGGACCGGTACACATGGGGAGATGATCAGTTCGGACCTCCATGGGGCTGAAGAGCCCATCAGATGGTTGTTGGGACCTCATCAGGGACAGAGACAGGACAATGATTGATCGATCATTTTCACGAGAGAAGAAGAAGGACATTTTCATCCAGGATGCCTTGGCTGAGCCCAACCCTAGGGGGTTGACCCACTGTAGGTGGAACGTGTCCCTCTATTGACCAGGACATCTTCCAAAGATCCTTGACGTCACCTCCAGCATGTGGTAGCTTTACAGGGCACTTTGGCACGTGTGGCAGAGTTTGGAGGCCCAAAAGGGGCCAACGTTTGTCTTCTAGTGATGATATTTGCCCTAAAAAGGGCCAACGTCTCCCTCAGAGGGGCTAGACGTCCTGCTCACTGCACATTTAGGGTTTTATTTAGCAGTTAAATGTAAAATAGTATGATTTTTAGTAATCAGCCTTGTCGGCTGTTTTAGTGACCTAATTTTTAATTAAAGGTCATTAGATGATATAAATTGAGGATGTTTTCCCTCATTTTGAGATAATAACAGCACTCACTCACAAGTGAGATCTGATTTTTAGCACCCTATTGGGGTTTTTGGCTTGATTAGTGATGCACATATTTTGAAGGAAGAGTTTTCTTGGCATTTATGGTGTTTCTTTGGAAGGAAGGTGTTACAACTAGGTTTTGCTTGGATATTTCTTCATGAATTGTAAGTGTTTTTTCTGCAAAACTTTTCTTTGAATGGTTTTAGTTTAAATCTCTTGCATATTACTTATATATTGTTGAATCAAAACCCTAGGGGACAACCACACAAGTAGGTTGTTGTCTCATGTCCCCTGACAAAGAGACCTTAAACCATTGAATAAGAAAATAGAGCCTAGCCTTAGCTACACTTGTTTTCTTCATTCCTTATGCTAGCCATACCTTTTTGAAGCTAAGAAGAGTGAGATGTCCCTAGCCTAGGCTTACTACACTAGGGCCGTACCATTCTAGGGTTTGTTGATAGACCTTGCTTTAGCAACGTCTCCCTCATCAAAACCTCTTATCTTGGTTAAATTTTCCTTATTGTGCTAGCCATTTTCCTGGAAAGAGGAGAGAGCACAAGGCCTTTCCTTTGAAACACCAAGTGAACCTCTCTCCCTTAGGGTTTCTACTTTTAAGGCCTTGCTTTAGTAGCACCTTGAAAACCTACCCTCTAGTCCTTGGAAAACTTTTACCCTTCAACTCTTGCGTCCATCACTTATTGACTCCATTAACCCTTGGGCATTGATCCTTAGCCTCTAGCATTGAAGTGATAGTGACTAAACAAACTTTCAAAACCTTATAAATTCGAAACCCTAACTAACAACTAACCCTAAAAGCTGACATCACCCCTAGGATATTTCATCTTGACGCAACAATCTATTATATGTGAGCAACTGAATGATGTTTAATGCATTGATTTGATTCAAGGAGCGATTATATTCATTGGATGCTATATTGTTCTAGTATTTATTGAAAAGTAACATTATATTGCCATTGTCATTATTGCAAACATTGTCTTCGTCAATATTTACTGTTGTATTTTCTCATATATTGAACTTAGATAGTCATTGATTTATGAAGTATTAACCATTATTGCACGTACTAGTTTTATTGTTGTCTTGTCTCGAAAGCAGGTGCCTTCTCCTTGGTTATACTTTATTGGACTATCTCTTTGGGCGGTAATCTGTGAAAGGGGAAACTAGCCTTAATCCTTTGAGCCTTTCCCTTTCAAACCCCAGGTTGCCAAGGACGTCTCCCTTGGGCCTAGCCTCCATAAATAGAAAGGACCTCCCCATTGTGGTGACATTGGGTGGGGTAGGTCCCTGTTACGCCAGTTTGGCCTTCTACTTTATAGTTTTTTCTCCTAGCTACAAACTGTGTGATAACAACTCCAATAATTCTCCTCACTTCATTTGCAAGCTTGATCACCTCATTGTCTTCGTGGCCTATGACATTATAATAAAAAGTAATGAATTTAACAAACAATGTATTACGAACATGTAGGTATGAAGTATTTAAGGATAAGTATGACAAGAGAAAAACTCACCCATGTTGGCCATGACTTGCTCCAACTGGAAAAGAGAGTCCCGGTTATTCCCACATGGACCGACATCGTTCGCAATTTGCCTGCATACAAGGTGATGACTTTGATACCTTAGGTTTGAGACGTTTTAGCCTCAAGACATGTCACTGATGAATAATCATGTCTTAGTTTCATTGTAATAACTAATCTCTTTAAATAAATAAATAAACCTGATATGCCTTGCCATTTCTTCTAGTGGGGTTGGGCCTAGATAGTACTTGTTGTTGATTTTGTTTGGAGTTGAATTGAATCTGCAATCACCAACCAAAAAATAACTTTGATCATTTCTCTAAAGAGCCTTATATTATTATGCCTACAAAGCTACGTTCAAATAAATTAAGGCTATAATCACACTAAGACTGACTCTCCTTCCTCCTACAATAACAAAACCACAGAAAATCAGAGATTCTATGAAAAAACCATGACGATATCTATCCAAGACTTTAAAAACATTACTACCTTGACAACATGTTATAAATAAGAAAGGAACGAGATTTTAGAAAAACTAAAAAAACTGGAAAGCAAGATGCAAAGATGCATTACATGAGAAATTCCAGATCAGTCAAATTGTCTACATTCTCCACCATTGAGTAAACACTATAATTTCCTCGTTATTTTCTTACAAAATTACAACTTGAGGCATTAGAAAAAGAATCTCAAATGGGTAACAGTATCTCAAAATCTCTTTATTGCTCTGAAGAATTCCAAGCTTTTCTTAGGAACAAATACTAACAGTTATAATACTCAAGGATCGACTCTATTGGACGTACGCTATTGAAACAAAGGCTTCTTACCTTTTTGGCAGGGACTTGTTGCTTAACAACTCTCCTTGTTAATGGTGAAACTATAAGGAGATGGTCATTAGTACTTCAAGTCCTATATGTTTGTGCTCAAAATCTCTTTATTGCTCTGAAGAATTCCAAGCTTTTCTTAGGAACAAATACTAACAGTTATAATACTCAAGGATTGACTCTATTGGACGCACGCTATTGAAACAAAGGCTTCTTACCTTTTTGGCAGGGACTTGTTGCTTAACAACTCTCCTTGTTAATGGTGAAACTATAAGGAGATGGTCATTAGTACTTCAAGTCCTATATGTTTGTAACTATAAGTGAATTCTAGTTCATTTGTTTTATACAAATACATAAATAAATTAGTAGGATTTTTTATTAGTATCATATTAAAAAAATAGTATAATCATGTGAGTTTGTTATTAGGGAAACCACAAAAAGTCATAAAAGAGTCATTGTTTAATTGCTTAATGTTTAAAAATGTCATATAATCTTTAGACGATGAACATATACTAGTTTAAGTTGTACATAAGAGATACTAGGAAGTAACAAAAAAATATGATGAAAAAATAACATCCTAGAATTGAACATATACTAATTTAAGTTGTACATAAGAGATACTAGGAAGTAACAAAAAAATATGATGAAAGAATAACATCCTAGAATTGAGCATAAAACAAGACATGGCTATTTTAGTTTAGCAGCCTGGAAAGTTGGGTGTCTGTGACACATCATTCTGAGCTTGTTGTGTTGACAAGGGGGTCTTCTTCAATTAAGATCGAGTTGGGGGGGTGCCCTTCGATCCTATAGTTTATTTAGGATATGTTATGTTATCACTGACACTGCCCTAGGGGTTGAAATCTATGATGTTAATGTCAAAGACTACTTTGAAAACCACTTCAAATTTCCTATCCATCAAATCCAACTTGTGAGTGTTGGAGGCCTCTTTCCTCCACAACTTGGGAAACTAAATCTTTGTTGAGCCAATAGAGATCTATCAACTTAATTTTTTTGTGTCTTTGGTTCTAGGGAAGCTTGAATAAGGGAGCCAACCCTTCTATTTTGCCTCAATTTATTCTTTCGATATCCTTTTCCTCTTTTTCTTAACAAAATTTTCCAAGTGTGACATCTCCTTTGTTATCTCATGAGAGCATCTATATGGAAATCCTTGGATGCCTTCATGGCATCCTTTTCATCTCTGTTTATATATATGGGAAGGCTTTCGGGGATTGGGATTTTGGTTGTTGGTTTTGACCTTTTGCAAGACCTTATTTGCTAGATTCCTAGTCTAACTTAGTGCTTAACCTAGTGATACCCAAATACTAGTAGAGGATGGAGGTATTTGGTTGTGAGTGAGACCAATAGTTGATATGGTGACTAACAAGGGTGACGAGAGTGGGGGGCGGGGCGAGCGGGGACTGAAGTGTCGTAATGATGAGTTAGGGATGAAATTTGATATTGAACCAATGGAATGGTGCTCAATAATAAAATCCACCACTCACCGGAGGTAACCCAAATCGTCTTAAAATTTTTATCAATGTGTAGGATGAGAACCAGAGAAATGGAATAGGGAACAATTGAACCAAGAAAATAGAGGAAATGCAATGAGATATTTGACCTGAAGAATAAGAGTTGAGGTGTCAAAATTGGGTCTCAAGAAATCTCTTCCACCATCATTGAATGTCTGAGTTACATGAGTATCCATGAGATTTGGACCTTCCCAAACCTCAAGGAAATGGAATAACCAAATGCGTATTGCTTCCATGAAGGCACAAAACTCTGGCCTTGTCACCAACTCAATTGCAATCTTATAGGACATAAAGGCTTATTTGGGCATGAATTCCCTCACCCTACACTTTTTCTCATTTTCACATGATGCAACACACATCCATTTGGAGGACAATATCCACCTGTCTCATGTGGAGGATGGTGGAATTGACATATGACATCCCATCCAGGTGCTCATTATCATTGATGTTGAATTAGGAGTAGTTGCCTCTTAGTTGATTAGGGATTTGATCACTCTAGAGCCATAGTGTGTCCTATATTACCTAAATAACCCCTTGATTCACTAATTTGTCTACCAAGCCATTGGATTTCCTTCATACATGGGAGGGGATGTTGGTTGATATAGGCCTGGCAAGCTCCAAAACTTGTGTTAACCCTGCTAAAAGATGCCAATTCAGAGATATTTTATCTGGGTGATTACCATGGATGATCATAGACAGGGCTTGGATGAGTAGTTGTGAGTCCTCCTCTATGACCAAGTTATTGAAGTTGAGTTGTATGGCTAGTTGTGTTCCTTTCAAAAATCCTGCTAACTCTAATCCATTGTTGGTAATGTTACCAACATGAAGAGAAAAGGAGTAGAAAATGGAGCATGTTGAATCTCTGAAAACTATAACCCATGATTGTCTCGAGTTTCCCTTCAAGGCACCATCAAAATTAAGCTTGATGAATTGGGGAGGTATGGAACATGGTTCCTTGGAAGAGGATTTAGGGTTCTCGAGAGGTCATTTAAAAGAGTTTATGTGATGATATAGCTACCGAACTGAGAAGATTATTCTTTTTCATTATCTTGAGGATGTTTGGCCTCCTTAGACCAAGAGGTTGCTCCAAGTGTTTCCTAGATGTTTGATTGGAGATGGTTCCATATGTATTATCTATTCTTCTTTTGCGTTCTTTCTAGATATATACTAGAGCAAGAAGCCAGGCAAAAAGGCTCCAAACTACATTAAGGATTGAGTTTTTGTATAGGGGTAGTCTCTAGTTTTCAAGGGTTTGTACAATCTCGTTTCTGAGATGATTTTATTGTCGAAATAGTTTAGGCCCCCCTTATCCCATAACACATTCACTTTTGGACAATCATTGAATAAGTTTTCTATAGTCTCTCCTTCCAATCGACACATATAGCATAGAGAGGGGCCTTCAAAACCTCTTTTCACATTTTTGTCCCAGGTTAAGGTTTTCTTCCTAGCTAAGAGCCATAAGAAGGTTGATATTTTTTGCCATTTCTATGGATTCCAAATCTTTTTCCAAATGGTTTTTTTTATCCAAATTGTTATGCCCAACTTCAAGTGCATATGCATGTTTGACTTTGAAGTTACCGTCTCCATGATGTCTGCATCTGAGAATGTCTTGACCTTTTCTATATGTAATCTTCCTTGAATTGAGTTGATCCTCCAAGGCTTTGGTAGAATCTTTGTCTAACTTAGTCGGCCAACTTGCACCTGACTTCCAGGCTCTATACAAGCAAGGTTGTGATTTTATGTTTTCTTCCCAATATTGTTGGACAATGTTCCAACCAATAGCTAATATGAAGGCTTTGACTTATCAAATATTTTCCTTAATCCCAAGTTTATTCTCCTGCTACCATGCATCATTCCAAAAGTGCGCAGTTGTACATTTATGAACCTCCTAGAAGCAATGATTTTGGATTAAGGCTAAGTTATTCCATGTGTTATTCCATATTAGTGATTTCAAGATTTATCCCTTCATGTGGTTGAGTGCATTCTCCTCATATTTCCCTCTCCATATTTTTGCCAAGAAGTCCTCTTTTCCTTTTATCCCCACTAGGTTTTAGTTGCTAGAGCCTTTCCCATAGTTACTAGGTCTTTGATGCCTAGTCCCCCTACCCATTTGGGAAGATAAACTTGATCCCATGCCACCAAAGACCACTTTATTTATTTCTTAGGTCCTCCCCATAGGAAATCTCTCTAAAGGGTCTATATGTCCTTGATGATTTTAGATGGTACTGCTAGAACATAAAAGAAATAGAGGGTAGGGATTACATGACCTATTTAATGAGAGTGATCTTGCGAGGAAGAGTAAAAATTCCAAAATTCTAGTTGTTGAGTTTGGCTTCAAGTTTGGTAAGAAGGTCCTCCTAGGATACATTTCTCAGGGCATTCTCTAGCAAAGGAGCTCCTAAATATTTAGAAGGAGGGGTTCATCTTTGATATCTGAGAATTAGAGTGATATTGCATAGGATAGTTAGAGGGGTATTGAAGAAAAATATTAAGGATTTACTCAGGTTAATCAAGGCACCAAAGGCAACATAAAGTTCTCCAAAATCAACTTGAGGGAATTATCTTCATGAATGGTGTGTGCTCCCATGAGTAGAGTATCACCTAGAAACTGCAAGTGGGACAAAGGGTCAAATCTTTTGTGGAGCTTGATGCCTTTAAGTTTCTTAGAGTTCAGGGCTAGCTTTAAGCTTCTCCCAAGTCCTTTGATCACTAGGATATATAGGAAGGAGGATAGAGGGTTCCCTTCTTTAATAACTCGAGAGGGTTTGAAGGTGGGAGATGGAGAGCCATTTATAGGTATGGAAAAAAAGGTAGTGGAGACTAAGTTATAAATCCATGAAATCCATTCCAGACAGAATCTAAAGGAATCAACCATTTGTTGGAGGAAGTCCCAACTAAGTTTGTCATAGGCCTTTGACATATCTAGCCTAATCAACATCCCTGGGGATTTATTATAATTCATGGAATGTATATCCTCATGGGCCACAAATATACCATCCAAAATTTTCTTCCATTCGACTTAACTCCCTTGTTCTTGAGAAATTATCCTCCTTATAATATGCTTCAATTTGTTAGCAATAAATTTGGTGATGATTTTATAGATGACATTACATAATGAGATAGGTTAGAATTTGTCAGCTATATTTACATCCTGGTCATTAAGGATTACAGTAAGAAAAGTTGAGTTGAAGGCTTGGAGAATTCTTCATAATATTCTTGATTCCTCCATGACCTCTCATACATCTCTACCTACCATCGACTAGCAAGTTTGAAAGAAATCCATGGTAAAACAATGAGGACTTGGAGACTTACCTGCTACCATATATTTGATAGTATGAGTGACTTACTCCATAGAGATGGGTCTCATTAGGCTTAAATTCTGCTCATGAGAGACCATTGGGGGGATTGAGCTTGTTATGAATTGGATTGCCACTTATCTATTATCCCAAGGCTCAATTAACAACTGATTGAAGTGAATTTTAAGATATTGCTCAATCTTTAATGTTTCTTAAGGTTTTCCCCAGAGATTGGTTCAAGAGAAACAATTCTATTCATGTTCCTTCAGTTTATCAATAAATTTTGAAAAAATATGGTGTTTTGTCACCTTCATTTAGCCAATGAATTCTTGATTTTTCCTTCCATAATACTTCTTCTTTCTTTTCTTGGATTCCATTCTCTCTATGGATGTAGCATTCTCGGCCTGCCAGTTCTTCTGATCTTCGTGCTTGAATGATAGTTGTCTGCGATGTTTATTTCTTTTTCTAATTGTATTTTAGCCTGAAAGATGTTGCCAAATACCTTCTTGTTCCACATTTTGATTCGTTGCTTGATTTTCTTAATCCTTTGTTGAAATTGGTACATTTTTTATCCTTGAATAGTTTTCCTCCCTTCCACCATGTTCCTATGTTTTGCATGAAGTCGGGGTGATCAAACAAAATTTCTTAAATCTAAAGGGCTTTGGTCTGTCTAAGGATAAGGGTACTTTCCCATGAAAGGATATGAACTATCATAGGGAAGGATATCTAATGATATAGAAGCTTTTCTCTGAAGAAGAGATTATGAGACTAGAAAGGTATCTAGTCTGACTGCAACTTGACATGCTCCACCTCTTTTATTGTCCCAGGTGTGAAATCCGTTTCTTGTTTGGATATCCACCAAATGCAATTTGTCAATGGTTTTTAGTGTTGCCTCTGTATAGTGGTTCTTAGAGCCTGTTTTCCAACTGCTTCACTTGTTAGTTCTTCCTGTCAACAATGTCATCCTCCGTTGGGTCCTTTTCTACCCCCCATTTTAGATCCAGGGTGATTTGGGTTTGCCTCCCTTATGACCATATCTCTGAAGGATCTAGGTTTACCTCCCCTGTGACCATATCTCTGAGGGGTCTGCCAACTGCTTTTGTTTGGGTACGCAGTGCCATTGAGCATAGTCATAGCTACCATCACATATTCTAGAACCTTGCACACCAAAACCTATTGTCGTATCCTTCCACACCTATCATAGTCATTGTCATGCCTTATCATTTTATTCAATTTATGTCATCATATTTAACAATGATATAGTGTTGATTTGGTTTATTTAAAAATTGTTGTAAGTTGTTATATTATAGATTTAATATTATTATTTAATAATTTTTCAAATAACATTTATAAAATTAATAATGAGTCTTCACTAATTTTTCATCATTTAATTGTTTCATTTAAACTTTTTTTTTTTTTTTTAAATAATTAAAATATATATAAATTCATAATTTTAATTATCTAATTACTTATCATAATCATTGTCATGCCATATCATTTTCCATCATTTAATTGTTTCTTTGAAGTTTTATTTTTATTTTTTAATAATTAAAACATATATCAAATTCATAATTTTAATTATCTAATTACTTATCATAATCATTGTCATGCCATATCATTTTATCCAATTTATGTCATCATATAGGGGCATTAATAGGAAAATATATTATATATTTTCCTATTAATGCCCCCCTCCCACCCTTTATAGAGGGTGGGAGGGGGCATTAATAGGAAAATATATAATCATTGCCATGCCATATCATTTTATTTAATTTATGTCATCATATTTGACAATGATATAGTGTTGATTTGGTTTATTTAAAAATTGTTTTAAGTTGTTATATTATAGATTTATTATTATTATTTAATAATTTTTCAAATCACATTTATAAAATTAATAATGATTCTTCACTAATTTTTCATCATTTAATTGTTTCATTTAAATTTTTTATTTTTATTTTTTTAAAATAATTAAAATATATATCAAATTCATAATTTTAATTTTCTCTTATCATAGTCATTGTCATGCCATATCATTTTATTCAATTTATGTCATCATATTTGACAATAATATAGTGTTGATTTGGTTTATTTAAAAATTGTTTTAAGTTGTTATATTATAGATTTATTCCCCGGATGGGGTGATAAGAGTCGCGATAGAGCCACGTGGGCAGAGCCAGGACGTCGCGTTAATGCATCCACCAGCTCGCCTTGACTCGCACATTAACCCCACATGACTCGCAGCAGGAGATGCATACCGAAGAGGCCCCTCGCGCAAGCGAAAGGTACTCAACAGCAGAGCACTAACGAGCAGAGATTAATGGCACAGATTAATGCCCTGGATATGGCAATTGTGGTGTTTATAACGTTCATTGTCCGAGTTGAAACAACTAATAACAATTTGGTCCGGAAGGCCCATAGCTCTCAGACACACCCGAGCAGAGGCAGCCTCCCTCCAGTTCCTCTCGCACAACAACAACAATCAGTAACCACGCTCCGCAGGGGCAATTGGACAAATACAGGCATCATTCGAATCTTCCATAGGGACTCCGCCATGCCTCGTATTCGAGGGACACCGCGACGAGGTGCTGCCTGGTATGCAGCGGAGTCCAGACGCAAACGAAAGAATGATTTTGAGAAGGCGATGGCAATCGTAGCTAGGCGAAGGAGGACCAGATCACGTTTGCCTCCTAAGGAGTGCGAGGAAGAGGTCAGCCTGCAAGCCAACCCGCCAAGCCACTCTAGGCACACCCTGTTCGTGGCATTGAATAACCGGAACCCGAGCTCGAGCCTTGGCTCGCACTGCACTAGACAAACCGCAAGTGATGAGCCCGGCCCCTCCACTGCCATCGCCGAACAGCCTTACTCCCCTTGCTATGTCGTAGAGGAGGCTCCTCCCGAGCCCACCAAGGAAACCACAGAGGCGGAGCAAGAGCGCCATCAGCACAGGGCAAGGGTAGCAGACGCGGCCGTCAGAGAGGAGTCCAGGGAAAGCCATCGTTGGGAGCAGCCTTCAGCAAAGGATTGGGGATACCTCAACCTTATTTTCGAAATCAGAAACAAGCTGGACGACCAAGCATTCCGCCTGGAGCGCATGGACCAGCGGCTAGACATGTTTTTCGTTGCACATTCTAGAGCTTCGTCCAAGAAACAATGTCCGACCTGTGCGTGCACCTACTCCTTCCCGGCTAGATGGAGGCACTCAGAGATATAGCACAAGCAGCTCGGCTTCGAGGTTCATACATGTTTTGGTGTTGTTGCTATATTTTTAGCTTTATGTTAGATAGTTTTCAAGCTGTCTTAGTAATAGATAGAATAATCAGCTTCATGCTGGCGACCATAAGTCCTGGTTTCCTTAGGGCAGGACGTCGCTCTGGAAAACTTTGTTAAATTTTGTCAACTAAGCTACAGGGTGACATTTGGATGCCCAACTGTCTCGGTTTCCTGCTCAGGCGGGACAGCTCGCATCACACACAGTCTTGTTTTTTGATTATGTTAATATAACAGGCACCACTTTTTTACTTAAAAAAAAATATATTATAGATTTATTATTATTATTTAATAATTTTTCAAATCACATTTATAAAATTAATAATGAGTCTTCACTAATTTTTCATCATTTAATTGTTTCATTTAAACTTAATTTTTTTTTTAAATAATTAAAATATATATCAAATTCATAATTTTAATTTTCCTAATTACAATCATTGCTATGTCATATCATTTTATTCAATTTATGTCATCATCTTTGACAATGATGATATAGTGTTGATTTGGTTTATTTAAAAATTGTTATATTATAGATTTATTATTATTATTTAATAATTTTTCAATCACATTATTAGTCTTTACTAATTTTTCATCATTTAATTGTTTCATTTAAACTTTTAATTCAATTTTTTTTTCAATAATTAAATTATATATCAAATTCATAATTTTAATTTTCTAATTAATTAAAATATATTTCTAAAATTATTGATCAATTTATATTATATTGTATTCTAAAATCGTTACATTATTTAGTAATTTATTTGTAATGCACATTCTATTTAACTAATTAAAAATATATTCTCTTATGAGATGATTAGTTTATCACCTATAATATTATAACATAATTATGAGTTATGTTATGCAGCAATATTGACCTACCTATGCTCTAATGAGCAAATGCGAAAAGGAAAAATGATTGTCGTCTTTCTATGATAGCTAACGACAAATTGAGAACAAGGTCAATAACATCACAATTGTAATTGTACGATAGATGAGGATAATGTAATTAATATTATAATTAATTGTAGATTAATGGTTTATTATTTTTTTAGGCCTTATTTAGTTTTATTAAATAGATTTTTTAGTTGTAATTTGGCTATATAAATTTATATGAATTATTATTTTTTTGTTGTTCAAAATTTATTTTTGAATGTAGAAATGGATTCATTATGTTGAAAAATTCTTGGGGCACTTGGATTATACAGAAATAATTAGTCAAATCTAAAAATCTAACAATTTCTAGCCTAATTTTAGACAAATGTCCCTGAAAAAATCATCATTTGAAAGAACTTTTAGCATACTGCTTTCTTCTCAAGGCTCTATCATTTTTCAGTTAAAAGTGCTCTACAAACAAAAATCTGTTGCATTTTTTAGTTAAAAGTGTTTTACAAACAAAAACGTACTTTGTTTTACAAAATCGTTTTGCTTAAAAATTAGATAATATAAATCTAATTTATTTAAAATTTATTTTTGAATTCAGAAATAGATTCACCAAATTTCTAGCTTACCAAATTTCGAGTATCCTGAAATTATCGAATGTTATTTGTATATTATTTATTCACGATTTATTATGTAGCTGCAAATACAGTAGAATACGTTAGTCTGCAGCCTGGAAATTGAAGTGCAAGGTATCCTATTAATTTAGTTCTAGCCTATGGGAGGGACCATGTTACGGAGAGATCGTCGCCCTGGCGGTCCTTGGGCACTCCCAGGGCGTTCCAGACGGCAACGGAGCCGTCCACAATGTTGTTGCGGCAGGGCGGCTGATATCCGTGCTCTTCGTCGCACCCATTTCTTGAATCACACTCGTCCACTACTTTCGCCACTACGCTCTTCCCATTCCAACTAATTCTGATCTGATTTTTGCATCGGCTCCCGTTGTCGAACCAGCCTGTGGAAAGCGCAACCACGGGTTCAGCGTTGCTATAATACTTGCCCTCGCACCTCGACGGGCCGCCTCCGTCGCCCCCCTGGGTGAAGTCGTTGAGGGTGAGAATCGCAAGCGTGCGAGAAGAAATTGCAGGAGAGCAATCGTATGTGGTGTAACGCCGGGATGAGGTGCAGCATTCGGCTCCAGTGTCGGTGTTGCAAGCGTCCTTGGAAGGCGGATTCATTCCTTGCAGAGGCGTTCCCGGCTTGCAGGTGCCCGTGCCGGAGCCACCGCCTGTGCTGGAACAGATGTGAGTGCCCACGTCTGGGTCGTCTGTGCATTTGCCGCTGGTGCAGATTAACTGGCCCGGGCAGTCATTCAGTGTTTTGCAACTGTTTCCGCACCCTTTCTGGGATGTGATCGGAGTGATGAAAAGTATTAATATGCAGCAAGAGACAATCACCCACCGGCTGCTGCTACTCATGCTATCATGTGCGGACGCCATGGAATGGAACTTCAACGAAATCTCAAGACCAGAGATATACTACTATGGAGGTATTCGATCGATAAATGTGAAACTGCGTCGCCCTTTTATAGAATTCTGTGTATTGACGGTGAGATCAGACTGGAGACTGCTCCATTGTTGCGTGTATGACTAATCCTCTCCAATCGAGGACCGTAGCCGGCTATCAAGACCTTTATCGATTCAAGATCTTTCATTTTTTATTTTCTCACATATCCACAAAGATATCTATCCACAAAGATATCAATAAAAGACTTAGGGTCTTCAAGATGGTGGATATCAATAAAGGAGACTTAGGGTTTACTCGATAGACTTTTAACTTTTTATTTTCTCACATATCCACAAAGTGAAGTGGTATCAATAAAATACTTAGGTCTTCAAGATGGTAGATGTCAATAAAGGAGACTTAGGATTTACTTGATAGACTTTGATAGACTTTTTACTTATTATTGTTATTTACGAGATATAGGATTGATGTCTAGTATGTATTAGGTTGATATGTGATTTCCTCTCTTAAAAAAAAGTTAATAAATAAAAATTATATATATATACTTTAATTTTTTATTATATATTTAAATTAAATTAATTAAATTTTATCCCTTTCAAAATTTAATTAATCTATACAAATATTTAAAAAATTTAATGAATCTATACTAATATTTAAAACATATAAATAAATGTTTCAAAAAACTGAACAAAATCCTATAATGTAAAACATGACATGACATAAATGTCCAACCCATAGACTTTATTCACATAAAATATTCAACAACCACTTTGTAAGTTGCTAATTTCTCATATCAATCATGAGTTTGTCTTTTTCTTTTTAAATAAGTTGGTGACTTGTTATGCTTATCTAATGTCCATATTCAAAGCTTATAGAGTTAGTTTTTGTATAAAATGTTATTTTGAATTTTATTCCCTAACCTACCAACAACCACTTTGTAAATTGCTAATTTCTCATATCAATCATGAGTTTGTCTTTTTCTTTTTAAATAGGTTGGTGACTTGTTATGCTTATCTAATGTCCATATTCAAAGCTTATAGAGTTAGTTTTTGTATTAAATGTTATTTTGAATTTTATTCCCTAACCTAGCACGTGTATACTTGAATTTTATTCCTCTCATACACTCATGGTTAAAAAAAATTGGGTTTCGACTGCTCCCGCTCGCTGGTCGCCCCTGCGCGCCTCCTGTTCGCTGGTCGCCCCTGCGCGGCCCTCAGGCAGCCAAGCTTGCTCGAGTGGATCTGCAGAGCTCCCCCGTCACCATGGAAGGCCCAGGGGACCCCGATCCGCCCCCTGAGGTTCAGGCCTTCAGGAAAATGGTAGCTTCAGGCCCAAAGCGGCCACCAACAGCTTCACAGCAAAAGTTCGTAAAGAAGATGGCCTCCATCCCCACGGTGGCACTGCCAGAGGAAGAAATCTGTAAAGCAGCACTGAACCTGACTGAGAGAGGTTTAATAGGACAGTTCATGGGCCTTTGGCCATCGCCGAAATCAGTTGAAGACTGGACGCAAAGAAACTGGAAACCCATGATCAAAGAGGGAGTCAAAAGCTATTTCGTAGGTAAGGGCTTCTTCATTTTTGTCTTCGAGAACATGGAGGACAAGGGATTGATATTCAGAAATGGCCCCTACCTCATGGGACCTCAGGGCCTCTACCTGAATAAATGGACACCCGACTTCGACCCCACGCAAGATGTTCCTTCTGCAGTCCCAGTTTGGGTCAGGCTCCCTCACCTTCCTCTTCACTGCTGGAACCATAAATCCCTCCAGATCATCGGCAACTCTCT
>ML810017.1:10167-47074 GCA_009831015.1 Picea engelmannii
ATTATTAGCTTGGTTGGAGTGGCTTTGAGATTTTCTTTGTCAAGATAGATTGTGAATATCATCAGATCTATGCTCTCAGAATTCTTGGAGTGAAAGTGTGTGGGGAACGAAGGACAGTTGGAAGGGACCTTACGACATCAAGGTCATGGTTGTAATCTCTCTTTCACATTTAATATGATACAGTAATATGATTCTTTCCTATAAAGCTTGTCGTGTTTTATTGTATGATTCCTTGATCACATACATAGGTTTATATTGAGTTTATGCTATTACTATCACTTTGGTTGGTTGCGTTCTTTTGCAGGATCATCATTGTATGAGTGTTGGAATGGAGTTAGGATGGCGATAGCGAGAGGAAGAGACATTTAAATGGTATGTCACCCATCCCTCTTTAGTTAATAAATTCAATATCTAAAAATTAAGGAAAGCGTCATGTTCTGGTGTGTTTTGTTCTAGATCTAGGTGGATCTAGGGAGACTAGTTAGTGTCTACACCTACTGATTTGTCCAATAACAAAATTGGCGACTCCGTTGGGGACAACAGATAGGTTTACATCATTAATGGTCATAGGGATGACGAAAATAATGTGTAACACTTATGGGAATAGGAAATACTATGGGATGATATGTCAAATCATCGGAAGCCACAAAATAAAGAAAATACACCTCCTATGCCAATATCTATGTATACATGGACATCTCAAAAGAATTACCAGGTTCGGTAACCTTGGAATATCAGGATGAGGATTCGAGGCAAATAATCAACTATGAACACATCCCCTTTCGCTGCAGAAAATTCCATGAGCATGGCCACCTCTTTCGTGACTGCCCCCTGAATGCCCAAGCCCCCAAAGACAGAGAGAATAAACAAAAAGATAGCTTCACCATGGTCACAAGCCGAAAAAGGAACCCATCACCAAAGCAGAATCCAGACAATGCTCCAAATATAACCACTAAAAAGTGCTACGATATTCTAAATCAACTAGCATAAGATGAAGAGATCCAAGATCCCCACAAAGTGAAAATCCAAGAGAGAGGAAAAGGAGAGGTCATGCACACATATACCCAAAAAAAATAATATCATCAAGGAGATAAACTGGGGAGAAATGGGGACACCCTGATGCAATTGGACGAACAAGATCTGGCAAACATAGATCTTGAACAATTAGAGGAAGCCCTCAATCAGAAGGATTTGCAAACCATCCCTATAGAACAACTCAAAAAATTTCATAAAGTTTTCATAGATTCCACAACCGGATCCACATCGTGGCTGGGCATAGCCATAGATCCAAGTACAGACTCAAAGCGCGCTCCACGGGAAAATAAAATATGGGGACACAAATCTACCTAGTAGCTCATCAAAGAGGTAGGGAAATTCATTCTCAACTCAGGCGAGGTCCATAGGCTCTCGGAGGGTTACCTCCAACCAAATCCACAGTCATCATGATGAAGATCATAACATAGAATATCAAAGGACTCAATGGAAGATCCAAGTAGAGGATTCTCCGAGACTGTATTCGTGCAAAAAATCTAGATGTTCTCCTGCTACAGGAGACAAAATGTGTTGGAGCAGAAGAAGAGACTATCTTCCATCGTTGTTGGAGAGGGTGTGACTCCCTCCACACAGAATCCTCGACTCCTCTTGTGCATCCGGAGGATTATCAATTTTATGGAACCCCACTACTGTCACAATGGATAGGCCCTTCTCTACTATAGGTACGCTCATGACACACTTCACAGTCATAGGGTCGACCAAGGAAGGGGAAATCACAAATGTCTATGGACCTCAAATCCCACAGGACAAAGAGAGATTCTTGAAGAGGATAAATCACATTAGAACACTATTGATCATGCCCAAATGGGTGTTGGGAGGTGACTTCAATATCATCCTGACTCTGGAGGAGAAAACCAGTGGAACTAAACAGTTGGAGCGAGACAATGGTAAGTTCATAACTCTCATTGACCAGCTAAATCTAGTAGATATAGAATCCCAAAATGGCATTTTCACCTGGTCCAATCGAAGATCTAGGCATCAACAGGTTTCTTTCCAGCTAGACTACTTTCTCGTAGAGGAAGCCCTGCTGGTGGAGGACCCTGCCATCGAGGCCAACATTCTTCCAAGAGTAGGTTCTGACCACTGGCTCATCTCACTTTTCCTGGATACAGGAGCGACGTCAAAATTCAAACCATTCAGATTTGAGAAATTCTAGCTCTCCTACCCTGACTTTCATCGACTAAAAAAGTCTTGGTGGAACCAGGTAGAAATAGAAGATGACACATGCATGTACAAATTTCAGTAGTGCCTCAAAAACTTCAAGCAACAACTGAAGCTTTGGAATAAAACCACCTTTGGGAACATATTTCAACATATGCATGAAATTGAGAACAAACTAGAACCTCTGCAAAATACCTTCATCTCAGGAATTAGGACCACAAAATTAATGAAGGAAGAGGAGGATCTTCAAGAGGAATTAGAAGAATAGAAAAAGAAAGAAGAAATCCTTTGGCATCGAAAATCCAGGGTTTAATGGCCCAAAGAGGGCGAGAGGAACACCAAGTTATTCCACAGATAAATGGTGCATCACAAATACATAAATAGGATAACTCAGCTGGAGGATGCTCAAGGTAACCCCACATGAGAGCACAACCAAATTTCTGAGGAACTAACCAACTACTACAAAGACCTTCTAATAGAAACCAATGAAGACTAGGAGGAAACAATTGAGAAAATAACCAAGCACATACCCTCCCTAGTGACTTAGGAGCATACTTAAGCCTTAATGAGGTCCATCACTCAAGTAGAAGTGGACCATGCAGTAAAAGAAATGCCCCTAGAGAAAGCGCCAGGTCCAGACGGCTTCACCATAGACTTCTTTCATCATTTTTGGGACTAGATTAGGGAAGCGTTTTGGCAGGTAATGGAGGAGTCTAGAATCTCAGGTCAATTCCTCTCTACCCTCAATGACACCTTCCTCACCCTCATCCTGAAAGAGGAGATATCCACTCATCCCAAGCAGTACAAACTGATTTCCCTATGCAATGTCATCTAAAAAATCATCACTAATGTGATAGCCACACGTCTCAAGCCAATCTTACCTTTTGTCATCTCCAAAGAAAAATAAGGCTACATCGAAGGCAGGAAAATCATAGATAGTGTCATCCCTTCTCACGAGGTAATCCACTCATTGAAGACTACCAAGATCCTAGGTATGCTCATCAAACTCAACCTTTCAAAATATTTTGACAAAATCAGTTGCCAGTACATGCACTCCATGCTAGAATCCTTTGGATTTTACATACAATGAGTGAATTGGATCTTGAAGCTCACCTCCTCAACCATTTTTTCCATATTGGTCAATGGAGTGCCCTCACAACCCTTCTCCCCTACCAGAGGAATCCTTCAAGGAGACCCCCTCTCTCACTTCCTCTTTGTTTTAATGGCAGAAGTCTTGGGATGCTACCTCAAAGCCTTGGTCCTGGAAGACTCCCTCAAAGGCCTCCCCCTACACAACATTCAAGCATCCCCCTCGCATAGCCATTTTGTTGATGACGCCATCCTATTAAACACCCCTACATCTCGAGAAGCCACCAAAATCAACTCCATTCTCACTGACTTTGTTGATGCATCAAGTATGGCCCTCAACCTTGATAAAACTAAAATCTACTTATTCAACACGCCGGTCGCTGTAGAAAATCATATTTCTTGCCTCCTAGGCATACCCAAGAGCTCCCTTTCATCTAATTATCTTGGCACACCCCTCACAGGGGTGCCTGCACGCTCCATTTCCTAGGACAATCTGCTTCTCTCCATTTCCAATAAGCTCAACAACTGGACCTTTAGACCTCTTAATATTGCAGCTTGGATGGTGCTCCTCAAGTCAATCCTGCAAGCCTTTCCAACTTACCTGTTCATGACCCTAGCAACGCTTAAATCTATTATTCGATTCATCAGGAACTTACAATGCATATTCTTATGGCATGGATACCAATTAAACTGACAAGAAGTGGGATTTAGTGGGATGGGATAAGCTCTGAAAACCCAAAGGTATTGGGGGATTAGGGCTCCGTGACCTAGGAAAAATCAATCAAGTTATGGGAGCTAAAATGTGGTGGTGATGACTTAAGAACCCTATAGAACTCTGGGCACAAATTTGGAAATAGAAGGATGCCCCGACCACCCAAGAAGATCAACCAATTAGATTCAATGACCAAATTTAGAGATCCAATATATGGAACACGGCCTAGCTCAACAGAAACTTAGTTTAGAAATATGTTTTTGGGGAAATCAGGAATGGGGAAAGTTCACTATTCAAGTAGGATTCATGGAAACAACAAGTGCCTCTAGCCACACTGGAAGAACTCAACCCCCTTCGGCATGCACTGCAACCTCACATCTTTAGATGGGTTAAGGATCTTTGGAAAATGTTTGACAGGAACCTGCCATGGCGTAATTGGAAGACATAACACTTGGAACTACAACTCCCAAGGGAAACTAATCTCCAAGCTTAGCGAGCCTATGCAAACCAAAGGAAAATTCCTACTAGGGTAGGCCCGAACATTCTCAGATGGGGTCACTCTACTACAGGTAATTTTTTGGTCAAAGAGGCCTACTAATTGCAGGGCAACTATTAGGATCACGCCAAGGACAGTATCTGGGGAAATATCTAGAATTCCATGCTCTGGCCTAAAGTGTCCATCTTCCTATGGCTCACAGTTCAAAACCGCATCCTCACCTGGGAAAATCTCAAAAAGAGGGGTTTCGTAGGCCCATCAATATGTTCCCTTTGTCAACAACGGGAGGAAACAATGGAACACATTTTTAGCAATTATCACTACAGCCAAATGATATGGGATCTAGGGTCTCAAATAATGCGCCATTCCAATCGAAACAGAAACAACATCAACGACACTATAGAAAATTGGGTGATCTAAAAATAAAAGGCTTGGATCTTTGAAATATTTACAAGTTTTTTATTATGTGTGCTTAGGAAAAAGGATCAGTTTGCAAACACATAAACTAGAGAGTTTTCAAATTCAAGATGCACATAATAACCAACAATTAACAACTACAGTAAACACATAACACATAAAATGATAAAGGAGTTCACCCCTCTCTTGGGCTACATCTCCTGCTCCAACTTCCAATGGATCTTTTATATTATTTTCTCAAAGTGCTAAAAACAAAAAGTGCTTTATAGTGCTCAAAATTCCAAATAGATGGCTCCAATGGCTCCATAACATCCAAAAACCCCTAGCTGGGCTCTTTCTGCACCTGGTTTGGCCAAAAAACGAAGAAGTTAGACCTCCTAGAAGTTTTCTCCTTCAAGCTTGTTGTCTCTGGTTCACCAAATCACACCTATGTGTGAGTCACCTGACTTCTGGGTGTTTTTCGTGCCTAAACCTAGCACGTGTGCTCATTTCCTTAAATCATGTGAATCTGTCACACAATTAGGGGACTTAGCACTCAATCCGACGGAGGTGTTGGATGCATGGGGCCATATGGCCATGTCCCAACACTTTGTTTGGAACCCATTGCAAGCTTGGATGTGGATGTGACAAGTGTCCAAGTGCATTGAAACTAGTTTTAAAAAATCTACACAAATACTTCGTGAGGTAGGTCTCATGGGAATGCACATACAACTGGGGGTTGGGGCTAAGTCCTAGCCCAGACCCTGCAAAAACTATACCACAAAACAAATTTGTATAATATTAAACATGTATTATGGTATGAACAAACATGTGGGTGGTCTGGTATCCCAACCCTTGCCAAATCACTTTCCACCTATGCAAAGGTCCTGGGTTCGACCCCCGCAGACTCCACCATGACTTTTACACCATAACAGGGTGCCATGTGACAACCAACACCTGGGCCACATGGCACCATACAATTTTCTCGAAAGATGCCACATGTCAGCAAATGATTCACCCATGTATCTACCACTAGACTGCTAACTTAGCATTTCCACATCACCTTCCATGTGTGGGTCCGTACCCTTCCATGCCAGCACTGTACGGACTATAGGGACTGCACAGTCAACAAAATTTTCCTGTTTGGAAAAATGAACAGAACACAATATCTCACTCATACAACATCTGTTTGAACCCATTTGAGTTGCGTTGGGATCATGAGGACAAGGCCTATGCACATGTTTGTTTTGAAGTGATTCTGAGCACTTTTATTTTTTGAGCAAAATTTTATACCGTGGATCACTCCTCCTCATTGGGAATCTTTTGGACCTCCAAATGACAACTTTCAGTCTATATGAAGATGAGGGTAAAGTTCCCTCACCTTTCCAACCTCAATCCACTTGGCCTTGCCTGGATTTGTGTCTTTAAGACCAACTCGAAGGTATTCCACATTCCCTCATTTTGAAGTTCTCATCCTCCTATCAAGGATTGTGTCTTCATGCAGTTTTGTAAGATATTTTGGTGAGAAATCATCTATAGAATGAATATGAACATGCTCTCCTTGATCATCAATCAAAGGAGGCTCACACAATCTCAAATTCTCAACATTGACAACTGCATACATTTTCATATAAGGAGGCAAATCCAAATGGAAGGCATTATTGCCAATCTTTTCAAGAACCTTGAAAGGTCCATATATAATTGGTTTCAGTTTTTTAAATTCCCCTTTAAGCCTCTCTTTTCTAATGTAAATCCAAACTTCATCTCCAACTTGGAAACTATGATCAACATGATGCTTGTCATGTCTTGTCTTGTACTTGGCTTGGCTCTTTTCCAACTATTCTTGTACCATTTGATGCACCAACTGAATTTGTTCAATGCATTTTTTTTCCCTATCAATGTCATAATGACCATCAATAGCAATGTATTTCCCA
Source organism: Picea engelmannii (assembly GCA_009831015.1). Classification (NCBI taxonomy): domain Eukaryota; kingdom Viridiplantae; phylum Streptophyta; class Pinopsida; order Pinales; family Pinaceae; genus Picea; species Picea engelmannii. Next base: position 17,009 of record ML810017.1, read on the forward strand.
AAGATAAAATCTAAAAGAGATTTGGGAAAATAACCGAAACATGCTTCAAATGGAGATGTTTGAGTTGAAGAGTGCTTAGCCCAGTTGTAAGCATACTGAATGTAGTGTAAGTGCTCATCCCAAATATTAGGATGGTTGTTGCAATAACCACGAAGGAGATGCACTATTGTTCTATTAACCACTTCTGTTTGACCATCAGTTTGCTGATGAAAAGATGTGCTCTTTTTCATTTTGGTGTCCATGAGTGCCCATAGACTTGACCAAAATTTCCCAATAAATTGAGAATCTTGATCAGAAATAATGTATTTAGGAAACCCAAAATGTACCCAAACATGTTGAAAGAACATTTGTGTCGTTTGATCATTTGTAACCTGCTTCTTACAAGGCATCAAAATACACATTTTGTTGAAACGGTCAACCACAACATAAAGATAATCATGATTCTTTTTATACATAGGTAGACCTCCTACAAATTCCATGGAAAGGCTTTCCCAAGGATGAGAAGGAACCGGAAGTGGAGTATACAAACCCAACTTTCTATGTCTAGGCTTACTTGTATCACTTAACGAACATCCTCTTACATATCTTGAAACACTTTCATTGATTTTAGGCCAATAGCAATACCTTTGCAAATTTGCCACCATCTTGCCTACACCAAAGTGACCAGCAATAAGGGAAGAATGAGCTTCCCTTATAATGTTGATTCTTTGACCCTGTGGAATACATAGCTTGCCAAGATTATACAAAAGCTTATCATGCACATGGTAATCCAATTCTTCAACTTGGTTAGAATGACACAAAGTTGCATAAAGCTCTTTAAAATCAACATCTAAAGCATATTGTTCAACATATCTCTCATGCATGATAGAATTATGCTTAAGAATAATTGAAGCACTAATAATAGGCCTAGAAAGCATATCAACAACTTTGTTATAAATACCTTTTGTATACCTTATAACCAAGTGGAATTTTTGTAGAAAATCCATCCATCTAAAGTGCCTTTCTTGTTGTATATTTGTTTGTGATTGTAAGTATTGCAATGGTTGATGATCTGTGTGAATGATAGCTTCTTTTCAAAACAAATAATTTTTCCATTTTTTCACACTTTGCACCAATGCATACAACTCCTTATCATAAGTAGGATAGTTAATCACAACACCATTAAAAGTTTCAGAATGAAAACAAATGGGCTTACCATGTTGCAACAAGACTGCTCCCATTGCATAATTTCTTGCATCAGTTTGGATTTCAAATGGTTGTCTCAAATTTGGAAGTGAAAGAACTGGGAATGAACCGAATTTCCCCTTCAAAGTATCAAAAGCATTTTTTTTCTTCCCTCCCCATTGGAAAACTTTCTTGATGCTTGTCATTGCATGTAATGGAGGTGTGATTGAAGAGAAGTTAGCAATAAAATTTCTCCAATATTGTGCTGCTCCCAAAAATCTTCTTACCTCTATCACATTGTTGGACTTGGGCCAATCCAAAATGACCTTGACCTTGGAGGGATCAATTTTTAGTACTCCTCCTCCAACAATATGCCCCAAGTAAACAAAGTCAGGCCTTTCCAAACTCACATTTAGACATCTTCAAAAACAACTTTTATTTCCTCAAGACATCTAAAACTTGCTTTACATGCATAACATTCTCTTCACAAGATTTGGTAAATATCAAAATGTCATCCAAGTAGACAATAACACAATCATCAAGAAAAGGCCTTAAAACAACATTCATGACTCTCATGAAAGTAGTAGGAGCATTTCAAAGTCCAAATGGCATTACCATCCACTCAAACAAACCTTTCTTTGTTTTGAAAGTTGTCTTCCATGGGTCTCCTTCAACAATACTAATCTGATGATATCCACTTCTCAAATACAACTTAGTAAAATACTTAGCATCTTTCAATTGATCAAGAAAATCATCTATTATTGGAAGAGGATAATGATTCTTTACCGTAATCTTATTCAAGGCCCTGAAATCTACACACATGTGCCATGTACCATCTTTCTTTGGCACTAAAACAATTGGTGATCCACATGGTGATGTGGTTGTCATGATGAGCCATTTGTCAAGGAACTCTTGGATTTGTTTTTTAATTTCATCATTCTCCATGACTGACATCCTCTACATACCAATGTTTGGAAGAGGGAAATTTTGCTGCAATTGTATCTCATGTTGGATACCCCTTCTTGGAGGCAATCCCTTTGGTTCCTGAAAAATCTCATCATATTGGTTAACAACCTCATATAAATCAGATTTCAACTTTGCATCACAACATTGGAAAACTTCTTTTTCAACATTGTCTTTGAGTTTGATCATCAAGAGGACAAAATTCTTACTAGCATTGACCAATCTTTTCATTTGTCTCGCATTTACAAGTGACAAATTCAACTTGTTTGTATGTGATCTAACAATGTACTCAACTCCATTTAAAAAAAAATGATACTTGTTCTCATGACGATGAAAGATGGCTCTCCTATCATATAAGTATGGGCTTCCCAACACAATACCACGGATATCCAAAAGAACAATATCAAGCTCTACCTCATCTATAAATTTTGCAATGATTGCAAATCTAAGTTTACACCTTATTGTCACATATCCATTCTAGAGGGTATGGTTTAGGATGTGGAATAGTTTTCGATTTTAATTTCTTGACAATGTCTTCAGATATGAGGTTTGCTTGAGATCCAGTATCAAAAAGAGTATCTATCTTGGTATGCTTTGAAATAACCCTTATGTAGAAAATATCTATTCTTTCTTTTTCATGTTGAGTTTCATTGAGGCTACTACTACTTGAAGAACTAGTACTTGCAATAGAATCCTTACCTTGACAACCCATGGATGTAATTTTTGTTTCATCACCCAAATTAGAACCTAAATCATGTTGTGTGGTTGTAACAATCTTTGGTTTCCCTTTGTTGTTGAACATTTTGGGTCTCTTTTCAAAATGGAGTTTCCAACAATGGTCTTCATCATGGACATCCTTTGAACAATGTTTACATGTAAGTTTTTCTCCCTCTTTCTTGATCGAAGCATTATTTTTCCCATTTCCCTTGAACTTCCTCTTTCCCTTGTCTCCATGACTAAATGGATTTTTTCTGCCCTCTTGAGGTTCATTCCTCCCTCTTGCTTCCAAATGAGTTGTCTGTACAGAAACTTCATCTATATTTGAAGGGTTAAACATAAGTATTGTATGCCTCAAGTAGCTATGTAAAGTTCCAATGTATTTGAGTAAAGTTTCTTGAGAAGACAAATCTATACCCAAAACCAAATCTCTTCTTCTAAATTATTGAGTAAAGATTTGCACACTTTTCCCTTTATCTTGTCTAAAGTTTTGTCAATCCATAATAGCTTTCTGCATGTATGCTAATGGATAAAATTGCCTTTTAATTGCAACAATAAAATCATTCCAAGAGGATAAAAATTTACCATGTTTCTTCATGTCCTCTTGAGTTTTGGCTTCCCACCAAATGAGTGTTTCATTGTCCAATCTTAAATAAGCAAGTTGAATATTAGATTCATCATCTTGAATCCTTTGTATCCTACAATAAACTTCAATCTGACGAATCCAATTATCTAATTTCTCAGCATTTACCTCTCCATTGTACATTATAAATTCAAACTTAATATCAAGCTATAACAAAGGAGTTTGTGGAGAAATTTTACCATGTCCTTTTGGAGAATTTGGAGGTGGTTGTGAAATGGTAGAAGAAGAGGAATATGGATGTGAGGGAAGTGGAGAATCACCATTCCCTCCATTTCCTTTTGGATTTTTATCACCACTGTCTCCATTTCCCTTTGGAGGGTTGGATATTTCGCCTTACAATATTGCATTTCTTTCTTCAAACAAAACTTTCACCATTTCTTTCATATCATAGAAAGTCTTTCTGAAATTTTCCTCCTCTGAAGGAAGAGTTCTATGACTCTCCTCATGAGCCATACTTGGTGAATATCTCCTTGTAGCTTGAGGTCATTGTATAGTTCTTCTTCTTGAAAGTTGATAAATTGGCTCTACAAGTTGACCTTATCCTCTTGTGAGCTTCAAACTTGTAAGGATTATAAAACAAACACTTGCAAACAATCAAGCCTTCAAAAACCTATGCTCTGATACCAACTTGATTTGAAAATAAAAGGCTTGGATCTTTGAAATATTTGCAAGTTTCTTATTATGTGTGCTTAGGAAAAATGATCAGTTTGCAAACACATAAACTAGAGAGTTTTCACATTCAAGATGCACATAATAACCAATAATTAACAACTACAGTAGACACATAACTCATCAAATTATAAAGGAGTTCACCCTTCTCTTGGGCTACATCTCCTCGTCCAACTTCCAATAGATATTCTATATTATTTTCTCAAAGTGATAAAAACATAGTTCTTTCTGGTGCTCAAAATTCCAAATAGATGGCTCCAATGGCTCTAGAACATCCAAAAACCCCTAGTTGGTCTCTTTCTGCACCTGGTTTGGCCAAAAAATGAAGAAGTTAGACCTCCTGGAAGTTTTCTCCTTCAAGCTTGTTGTATTTGGTTCACCAAATCTCACCTCCGTGTGAACAACCTAGCTTCTGGGCGTTTCCCATGCCTAAACCCAACACATGTACCTGTTTCCATAGATCATGCAAATTTGTCGCACAATTAGGGGACTTAGCACTCAATCTGGTGGAGGTGTTGGATGCATGGGGCCATATGGCCACATCCCAGTGCTTTGTTTGGAACTTGTTGCAAGCTTGGATGTGGATGTGACAAGTGTCCAAGTGCATGGTTGGAGAACCATTGAAATGAGTTTTAAAAACCCCATGCAAATACTCCTTGAGGTAGGTCGCATGGGAAGGCACATACAACTAGGGGTTGGGGCTAAGCCCCAAGCCAGACCTCGCCAAAACTATACCACAAAACAAATTCATATAATATTAAACATGTATTATGATATGAACCCACACCTGGGTAGGCTGGTAGCCTAGCCCTTTCCAAATCACTTGCCACCTGTGCCTAGGTCCTGGGTTCGACCCCCACAGACTCCAACATGACTTTTACACCATAATAGGGTGCCACGTGGAAGCCCACGCCTAGGCCACATGGAACCATACAAATTTCTAGAAAGATGACACATGTCAGCAAATGATTCATCCATGTATCTGCCACTAGACTGCCAAATCAACATTTCCACATCACCTGCCACGTGTGGGTTCATACCCTGTGTTGAAACAAAGCTTAAATTTTTCGCCCTTAAGGCCTAGATTTTTATTTTTTGGGTTTTGGCTTTCTGAAAATAAGAGTTTCATCATTTCTAAATGCACAATACCTTTTATCAATTTTTTGGATAACAAATGGAAAAAAGTTTACAAAAATATAAATTTTCCAATGCTCTTTCGAAAAATTATTTAAAATGGGTTGTAATTCTAAATTTGCGATTTTTAAATTTAAACGCTAAAGAAATCGAGATTCGGGGTTTTCTGTAAACAGATGTTTGATGCAAATTGAATCACGAAACCCCGATCCCCGATTTCCCGATATGTTTAAATCTTAATTAAAACACGAATTAATTAATTCTCTTTTAAGAAAGTTTAAGAGTTGGGAAAATCATGTCGCGATTTCGGGTTTCAGTGAGATCATATCTCCTGTCATCATGTTTCCCGAAATCCCAAAGTGCGAAAACCCGATCCATAGTTCACTTTAAATCAAACTATTTTTTCTTCGGTCCAAATTGTGATTAGTAAGTTAATTAAAATAAATTAAGTCCTGTTTAAAAAAAGGGGCAAACCGTCGCGGTTTCGCGATTTCGGGGATAGGACTTCATTGGTAACATACTTCTCGACATTAGGATTTCTGAAATCCCAATAATGTCTAATCTCAATTAATTAATGTGATAAAAACGTTTAAATCTTAATTAAAACATCGCGATTTCGGCGATCGGTCTTTCTCGACGACATACCTTTCGACATCAAGATTTCCGAAACCCCGAAAAGTGATGTTTTCAGATTTAATCTATAATTAACACGAATAAATATTCTTTCTAAAACTGGTTTAAAGGTAATATTTCTTTAAGTGTTCATTAATGCTTCATTTTCCGACTAAGTAAGTTTCTCGTTTTATTTGAAAAAACCGAGAACTCCTAAGTACAAACATTAAATGCATATCTCCGAAAAATATCTTCTGGATTAAGAGCTTTAAATTCGTGACAACTGTGCAAATCTTGTCATGTTTTTAAAAAAGTATTCAAAGTAAACATTCAAACCTCTGTATTTTAATTTTAAAGCTGAGCTTATTCATCCACTTTCTGTGACAGGTTTTCAAGTCAAACGCAGATCCATGGAACCTAAAAAGGCACCAAAGAAAAAAAAAGACACACAGGAGGGTGATATTATCTCTGATACTACTCCACACGCCATAAAATCCATCAAATCATGGACTCAAATTTCCAAATTGCTGGAGGACGAGCTAAAGAATGCCGACCCTAATTCTGAAAATCATCTCTGGGAAATTGCTGAGTCTGAGCTTCATAAGGTTGCTACGCATCCGAGGCTGGTGGCATATACTGATATGATCGGCTGGGCTCTGGATAAGGTAGATATCCCAACAAGGAGCATTCATAACGAGCAAGGAGCTATTGTTGGCTCATTCAGGCCTGAGCACATTCAGGTAATGTATAAACTCTCGCCGAATCATAAACATACTTTTAATGCTGAATTTTTAGCTGAGTTTCAGAGAAAGGAATGTATTGAGGAAAACCATACATATCCCGACATGATTAGAGGATGGGCGAGGTCTGAAGCAAAGTTTAGGGCTGATACTCATGGGATTTATGCTACAGCCTCCTTAAACGAATATATGGTTTATATAGCCATTATTTTATGCAGACTTTTCGAGAGAAAAGATCCCTGTCACTTTCATGCAGACTGGGTACCCTTCTTAGAGGAAACTTCAGAAGGAAATGGTTTTAACTGGCATAAAATTTTGTCGGATAACCAAACGCAAGAAATTTTAAATTACAAAGTAGCCAAGTCAAAGGGACAACCAATGTCTTTTTATATGTCTGCATACATTATGGATGCAATCTATTTTATGAGCCCCTTTCCATTAATGAATTGGAGTTGGAGCATCTCATGTCCAGAACCCATTCATAAATACCACTCGGCCCTTTGGGAAGAAAAATCTAAAGACGTTTTTTACGAGGTTTGTCATTTTGTCATTATTCCTATGCACAAATTATTTTTTGGATGCGAACCCCCTCGCATTTCTGATGCAATCATAGAAAGTATTAAATCAATTGCTGACTAGTTTATTGAGGAAATGTTTTCCTATATTAGGGTTTATGGTTGTTCCATTCCCCCCCACGCACTCCCAAAATTCCTACCAGATAGATTGGTGTGCAGAGAAGTAGCTCATCAGATAGCCAAGGGCGGTGTTGGATTGGAATTAAAAGCACTTCAGAAAAAAGCATGGCCATCTTTCCCTGTTCATATTGGGAAATTTTCTTTATAAAATTTAGGCCATTGTAAGGTAGAGGCCGAGTCATTGGAAGAAGTGAAGTTAGTAAATATTGAGCACAAAAAATATGACCCCTACCAAATAATAAGTAGGCATTACATACATTGTAATCTAAAGGCATATGAACATGAAGTATCTATTTATGATGATATTTTTAAAGATGTTAAGTCTTATGAAGAAGTGTTGAACAAACTCCAGGCCTTGACACCTGACTCATAGAATGGATTCACATCTTTTCAAAGCCATAGGCGAAGCTGCCTACCTAAGATTTTACAAGGTGAAATTTCGACCCCATCGCCAGAACAAGAAGAACCCCCTACAGGGTTTGAAACTAATACCGAGGGTAAAGAAAATGATAAAGGTAAGTTGAAGAATACTGAGATACCTTCCCAAGACACAGAGGGTTCTCAAACAAAAGAATCAAGAATGGATAAGGCAAAAGAGCCAGAAACAATTCCAGAAATCATGAAGAATGTTCCAAAAAAAATAGGAGGAACAACTTCAACAGAACTTGGTAGTCCTATCACCTCTTTAACTCCATTACAATCAACTTTTGGAACCCCCCATGAAGTATTTTTATATGTCAGTGATCTAGAGCCGATTTCAAGAGATGAAATCCCCCCATTAGATTACTTTTTCAGTAAAAAGCGAAGAGCAGTCTTGAAACAGTAAATTCATCCAAGAGGAGAAGGAACGATTAAAAAGCATAGAGCTATTATAGATGGAAAGAAACTCAAGGATGGAGAGTTTTCTACAGAATTAGCAGGTAAAATGGGTGCTATAGTATCACCAAACATGTATTTTGTAGGCAATTTAACAACTCTGCTTGAACAGAAGGACCAAACAATAATCCAGTTGCAGGACAAAATAAAAGAAAATGAAAGAAATATTAGTTGGGGAATACAGAAGGGTCTAGAACAAGCTAGACTAAAGAATATGCAAGAAATCCAGAAATTGAATAAAGACTTGGATGAGGCAAAGAACTTAATACAAGTCATAGAGGAACAGGTTCGAAAGCTGGGAGAAGAAAACAAACATTTGCAAGATAAGATTATTTCTATTACTAACCAGGTAGTAGAACTAGAAAATTTCAAGACACAAGTATTGGAGATATATTTGAGAATAGAGGAAGAACAACAGAATCTAGAAGTAATCCAGAATTATTTTCAGGAATCAAATAAGTCTTTGGAGAATGTGTTCCAGAAAGAAAGGGAGGCGAAAGCAGCTAGAACAACTTTTCAGAAGGCAGTGGCTTTCTCATCAAAGGCAGAAATTGGAAAGACTCAGAAATTATCTATTTATGAACAGGTTAAAGGGGACATAATGATAAAAGTGTGGGAAGCAAAACTGGCCGAATATAAACGAATCACAAGAGAAGTTAATGAGGATTTCCAGGGAATCTTCGATCTCTTTGAAAGAGATTCATTGAATATCAGAACAGATGACTGTTCTGGATTATTAGGCAAAATTAATATTGCCAAGCACCAGCTAAGGTTAAAACAAGATCTGGAGAAAATGAAAACAGAGATTGCTAAAATTAAATTGACCAATATAACAGAGATCAACAAGTGGATGGTGACTTGAAATCTAAAGTTGAAAACTGTTAAATTCACATAAAGGATGATAGAAAGTCTGTTTCCCGAATTGTAGAAGAGATTTTTCTCATTTGAAGCAAATGAGATACCTAATGCTCCCAGGATCTTTGTGAAGTTTTTAGGGAAATGCGTTCAGTGTATTGATGCGGAAAAAGGAAGTTCGTTAATGTAAGCTTAAAACCTTTTTAAATGTTTTTATTATTAGAAATTGAAAAGAAATTGTAAACGATTGACATTATTTTTATGTAACCAAAATATTAGGAAGTTGGTTAGTCACCAACGAGAAACTTTGATGACAATGTATAAATATAGTTTCTAAAGGCTGAGAAAAGGCTTCAGAAATTTTGGAGAGAACCATTTTGTAATATCAGTTTTCAAATACATCAGAATATAGATCACAAACGAGATTCTGGATCCTGCAACTTTGTAGCTATGTGTCTTCTCCTTGTTTATTATACTTTGTTGAATTTTTCCTTTAATGTTTTCTCTAACAAGTAATCAATTTGAAGTTATATACATCGTTGATTTATATTTCAGATTGGTTTGGATGTCAAATGATTTACATTTTTTCCTCTGAAATCACTTTTAGTAATTTTAAGACCTGTAAAACTTTTGTTCCTTAATACTTAACTCTTGTTAGAAACCTCGTTTTTCTTTCATCATTGTCTATTGAAATATGAGATTATTTCTTGATTAAAGGCTCATATTTTTCTGTAGTGTTTATTTGTTGATTACAATTCTCGAAATTGTTACAAAACCAGGAAACAACCTCGAATGTGATTACATTACTATTTTGGGTTTTTAAATTGTTTTTCTTGTTCTCATCTCTAGAAATCTGAAGTAATAAACTGATCAAACTCCCTTTACAAATAAATAAAGTTTTATCATCCATGACTGTCCCAAGTAGCAGACAACCCAACGTTGAACGAGGCCTTCAGGATCAAACCAGTATTGCCTTGAATTTATTTAATACCATTTTACAAACAACAACTAACCGGGTTGAGTTAGAACATTCATGGGCTGCTATTGAGTGAGACATTAGCATCCAAGAACAACAAGAAGCAAGACAGAGACATTTGAGAAACTGATTCTGTTTTGATCTTCCTTTGATTTCTTATTCTCAAATCATTCTTTTAAATCATTTACGGATGCCTTGACGGTATGCTTTATAGCCTTAAAGCATAAACTCATGAACAACATCTTTTTGGCGTTGTTGTCGAGGAGTGAAGAAACGAATCTTTTCCCTGGGAAGAACGACATTGACATTTTCTGTTTTTGATAGTGAATGAGAACAAAAAACCTTTTAAGGATAATTTTTTTTCACTTGGTGACTCCACAATAACTAAACTAGCTAGTAGCCAAAAGAACACCAGAAAAAACCCGAATAGCAAGCAGACATTGCTAGTCTCTGATCCGGAAAAAATTTTAAAATTGCGAAAATCACTTAAACAAGTCTTTTTATCCACATATATTATAGATCAACCTGACTTTTCACAATCAAACTCATCGGAAACTCTTGAAAGATCACTTTCACTTCCCCCCTCATTTGATACTTTCTCATTTCCTAAAGTTTCTTCTCCAGATTTTCGAGAATCTTCTCCTCACACTGTCCAAACTTTAGTCCCAAATCTAACCATGGCTACACAAGGAGGTGCTGGAGCTGGAGGTGGTGCCCCTGGAGGTGGTCAAGTACTGCTTCCTGATATTTTCACTAAAGTAGTTGCTAGATATGCTCCCCTTATTCTTCCCATTCCTCTTCATGATCTCCCTGAGAATTATATGAAAATCCTTCTGAAATTTACAGGGGAAGGTGATTTGACTACCCAAGAACATATAAACGTTTTTGATCAATTAGCTGACATACTCGGAATAGAACATGAAGATGTTTATTCTAGACTCCTTATTCAAAATTTCGAGGGACAGGTGAGGACCTCGTTCTGATCCTTAGCAGCTGGATCATTAAGATCCTATGAAGAACTTGAAAGTTCATTTATTAGACAATGGGGAGAGAGGAAGGATCACCTCTACTACTTAACTGAATTCAGAGCCCTTAGAAAGAAAAACTCCGAGTCAGTTCTAGAATTCACACAGAGGTTCAATAAGTTGTATAATAAAATTCCAGTTGAGGTTAAACCTTCCAAACCTGTAGCAAAAGTGACTTTTGCTGGCGCTTTTGACCCCAACTTTGCCTTATTATTGAGAGAAAGGAGATCAATAGATATCACAAAAATGCAGGATGATGCGCTTGAGATTGAATCAAATATGATGGCATCAGGGAAACTTAAAGCAAAGACTGAAACTGGAAACAAAGAAAATAAAAAATTTAAAGAGCAAGCTGGATCTTCAGGGTCAGGAAAATCCTCGGGAGATAGAATAGAAGAGATGGCTAGGGTCATTCGAGAACTTTCAAACAAGATCTCGAAAATGGAACTAGAGAAATCGAAAAAAGATAATTTCCCCATAAAAGATTTTCAAAGAAATCCTGAACCTCAGGGACCACAGAAAATAATTAAAAATAAAGATCAAAAAATTCCAACACCCTTTAAAAGTGAAAACTATATTGGAGAGGAATATTTAGGAGATTTTTAAGAAATCGATGAAGATATTAGTAACCTTGGCAATGATAATAAATCCCCTTATTTATCAAGATAGGATTACGAAGAATCTTTAAGTAAATAAATTACATCGAAAGAACATGTTAACAATAATATGATTGATGATTTCACATATCAAAATATTGCAGATGATATTATCATTGAATTACAGGGAAAATATAATTTGAGACCAAGAAATACAAATATCCCAAATGTCCTGACAAAAAAGAATTTTCCAAGAAGCGAAATCGATGAGGTAACTCCAAAAGTTGCAGATAATCAGTCTGCAAAAAGAAATACAGCTGATACGCAACCTGTATAGTCGGAACCAGTAGGAACACTCCCTATGAAGACACAAGCTCCTATAAAAGAAAACAAGGTCACATATCAACGTAAAACTGAGAAGAAAGGTATGGAAGCCCCAAACATCGAAAATGACAAGGCTCTAGGAAACTTCAATTTGGAAAACGAAATATATAAAATCAAAATTTCTATTCCACTTGTTGAGTTAGCTAAAAATCCCACATACAGAAAACAAATCGCCAAAATGATTAATTTTTCCGAAGATGAAAGCCAGGCCGACACCATCAACTTAGAGGATGAAAAACCTATCTTAGTCTTCGGTCCACACGTCGAAGGTGCAAGAGACACCATGGCTCCTTTTTATATTACATTAACCCTGTTTGACCACCTTCTACATAACTGTATGTTGGATTCCAGAGCTTACCACAATGTTATGCCAAAGGAAATTATGGAAAAACTTGGTCTTGAAATCACAAGGCCCTATGGTGACTTATATTCTTTCGATTCGAGGAAAGTAAAATGCATAGGTATGATTAAAGACCTAGTGGTAGGTTTGGCTAAAATACCTGCTAAAAGTATTCTTATGGATGTAGTAGTCGCTAAAATTCCCCCAAAGTATGGTATGCTATTATCTAGATCATGGGGTGCCAAGCTTGGAGGATCTCTCCAACTAGATATGACATATGCTACAATTCCAATTTTCGGAGGCCAATACACTCGTCTTTGCAGAGAGACTAGGTTAACATTTACTATAGGTGACCCAAACAACCCCAACAATCATCCATTTTATATTGCTGACCAAGATTTAGGAAATTGTATATTATCTATAGATGACGATTTTGAAGTAGATGTAGACGATAAATGTATAGAAGAAAAAATTGAAAAAAAAGAAATAGAGAAAAATGTATATGGTACTAGTATATGGAAAATGTATTTTGATGGTGCTTTTTCTTACCTTGGAGCCGGGGCAGGAGCACTTCTTATGGCTCCTGATGATCAATTTGTTATTCCTTTTTCATATAGGCTCCAGTGGAATGTAGATTGTACAAACAATGTATGTGAGTATGAAGCTTTAGTGCTAGGATTAGAAGCTGCTAGAAGAATGAAAATTAAGAAACTCGAACTCTTTGGTGACGCAGAGTTAATTATAAAATAGGTGAATCGACAGTATCAGGCTAAGCATCCTAGATTACGGTCCTATAGGAATTGTGTCTGGGATTTAATCGAGAACTTCTTCACATATGTGAATTTTCATTTCATCCCAAGATCTGAGAATCAATAGGTTGATGCTTTAGCCAAAGCTACATCCACTTTCACACCCCTGACTGCTTTTAAATTAAAATATCATATACAAATGAGACATCACCCTTCAATACCAAATAATATACAACATTGGCAGGTTTTTGAAGACGATGAGAAGCTTCAAAAGTTTCTAGAATCATTAGATGAATTTGCAGAAACGCATACCGATCAAGAAAATCAAAATGATCCTATTTGGATCATGCAAGAAGGGGAGGATTCTAAAGAATTTCACGATAAAATTGCAAACCACCGAATGCTTGTTCTCAAGAAAAACCAAATCTCCAAGGGTCTAATCCCTTTGGAAACACTTTTTAATCAAGATGATATCCCTTCTAAAACTACTCTACAACCCCAACCAGAGTAGGTTGAAGATTGTAATATAGGGACTAAAGAAAATCCCCGAATGGTTAAACTATCCAAATATTTATCAACAGAAAACAAAAATAAATACATGGAGTTGTTAAGAAAAATAAATAAATAAATAAAAATTAGTTAAGTTTTTATACCCAAAAAAAATAAATATATATATATATATATATATATATATAAATAATAAATAAGAAGAAAAGAGTCCAAAGAGTTATTTTTGAAATCATAACCTATGTTTTATGGCTGACAGATTGTTGAACATCTCCTTTTATACCCTCGATACTATCTTTCACGTTTTTGGGCTTTCTCATCAAAGTAGGAGAGATTATGTATTAACCTTGAAAATCAACAAATGATTAAATTCAGTAAGTCCATTCTTCATAGTTCTTATTTTCTGACTAAAAGTGGTTATGTTTGGGTTGATTTTGACTCTCTTAGGTTTCTTAACAATTTGTCTGAGGATTTAAGCTTGCTCAAAAGAAAACCCCTGAAAATAATCTTTCCCTTTCTCTCTACAGACTGAGGAGTTTTGAAAGTTGGGAAAAATTGGTCTAGAATAATCAAAACAGGTTGACGAACCTCTATTATAAATTTTTACACAGATAACCACCCCTGATATTTTAAGTATCACTGATTGCCCCCACTTCGTATGCACAAGCTAACTATAAGACAGATGGTGAAAGGAAATTCATATTTGATTGCCCCCATCTAGTCCCATAGACGATGAAAGGAAATTCATTTAAATGATTTCCCTCGTCTAAATATAAAAGAAACAGATAACTTCACCGTGGTACTGAACAGGCCTGCTGGCAGTGAAGCAATATCTGAGTATAAATATATAATTAGCACTCGAAGCGGTGAAAGGAAATTCAGTAAAAAGGGACAGATAACTTCATCGGGGTACTGAACAGGCCCGCTGGTAGTGAAGCAAGATCTGAGGTGTCTGTAAGGATGCCATACTTATCTATCACTCTATTCTAGTTATCATTTTTTCGAAACTGGATATTTGTCTTAAGTCAAAATAGAGCTCCCAAATTAAAAAATTATAAATTTTATTTCGATTGATGCAAGCTGAAATTTACAAAATCTGTTGAGTTTCCTAAGATTGTTCTAATCATCTTAATACTAACTTAAATTTAGAACGGGAAGGAGAATATTATGAAGAATACTACAACTGAGTTTCAAGCAAATAAGAAGTTTTGAATTTTTTTTCAAAGGTTTTATAAAATCTCTCTTTTTCCTCTCCTTTAGCAGTTTCGTAATGATAAACCCTTGACACCATTTACCCAATGAAGGCACTGAGTCTACATGTTCTCCTCGTCCCACAGGGAGACGAGGTCCCTAGTTGGAGCCTATGTTGAAACAAAGCTTAAATTTTTCACCCTTAAGGACTAGATTTTTATTTTTCGGGTTTCGGCTTTTTGAAAATAAGAGTTTCATCATTTCTAAATTCACAATACCTTTTATCAATTTTTTGGATAACGAACGGAAATTTTTTTACAAAAATATAAATTTTCCAATGCTCTTTCGAAAAATTATTTAAAACGGGTTGTAATTCTAAATTTGCGATTTTTAAATTTAAACGTTAAAGAAATCAGGATTTGGGATTTTCTATAAACAGATGTTTGATGCAAATTGAATCACGAAACCTCGATCCCCGATTTCCCGATACATTTAAATCTTAATTAAAACATGAATTAATTAATTCTCTTTTAAGAAAGTTTAAGAGTTAGGAAAATCATGTCACGATTTCGGGTTTCAGTGAGATCATATCTCCTATCATCATGTTTCCCGAAATCCCGAACTGCAAAAACCCGATCTACAGTTCAATTTAAATCATACTATTTTTGCTTCGGTCCAAATTGTGATTAGTAAGTTAATTAAAATAAATTAAGCCCAGTTTAAAAAAAGGGGCAAATCGTCGCGATTTCACGATTTCGGGGATCAGACTTCATTGGTAACATACTTCTCGACATAAGGATTTCTGAAATCCCGATAGCGTCTAATCTCAATCAATTAATGTGATAAAAAACGTTTAAATATTAATTAAAACATCGTGATTTCGCGACTTCACGATTTCAGCGATCGGGCTTTTTCGACGACATACCTTTCGACATCAAGATTTCCGAAACCCCAAAAAGTGATGTTTTCAGATTTAATCTATAATTAACACTAATAAATATTCTTTCTAAAACAGGTTTAAAGGTAATCTTTCTTTAAGTGTTCATTAATGCTTCGTTTTCCGATTAAGTAAGTTTCTCGTTTTATTTGAAAAAACCGAGAACTCCTAAGTACGAACATTAAATGCATATCTCTGAAAAATATCTTCTGCATTAAGAGATTTAAATTCGTGACAACTGTGCAAATCTTGTCATGTTTTAAAAAATGTATTCAAAGTAAACATTCAAACCTCTGTATTTTCATTTTAAAGCTGAGCTTATTCATCCATTTTCCGTGACAAGTTTTCAAGTCAAACGCAGAGCCATGGCACCTAAAAAGGCACCGAAGAAAAATGAAGACACATAGGAGGGTGATATTATCTCAGATACTACTCCACAAGCCATAAACTCCATCAAATCATGGACTCAAATTTCCGAATTGCTGGAGTACGAGCTAAAGAATGCTGACCCTGATTCTGAAAATCATCTCCGGGACATTGCTGAGTCTAAGCTTCATAAGGTTGTTGTGCATCCGAGGCTGGTGGCATATACTGATATGATCGGTTGGGCACTGGATAAGGTAGATATCCCAACAAGGAGCATTCAGAATGAGCAAGGAGCTATCATTGGCTCATTCAGGCCTGAGCACATTCAAGTAATGTATAAACTCTCGCCGAATCATAAACATACTTTTAATGCTGAATTTTTAGTTGAGTTTCAGAGAAAGAAATGTATTGAGGCAGACCAAACATATCTCGACATGATTAGAGGATGGGCGAGGTATGAAGCAAAGTTTAGGGCTGATACTCATGGGATTTATGCTACAGCCTCCTTAAACGAATATATGGTTTATATAGCCATTATGTTATGCAGACTTTTTGGGAGAAAAGATCCCTGTCACTTTCATGCAGACTGGGTACCCTTCTTAGAGGAAACTTCAAAAGGAAATGGTTTTAACTAGCATAAAATTTTGTCGGATAACCTAATGCAAGAAATTTTAAATTACAAAGCAGCCAAGTCAAAGGGACAACCAGTGTCTTTTTATATGTCTGAATACATTATGGATGCAATCTATTTTATGACCCCCTTTCCATTAATGAATTGGAGTTGGAGCATCTCATGTCCAGAACCCATTCATAAATACCACTCGGCCCTTTGGGAAGAAAAAGCTAAAGACGTTTTTTACGAGGTTTGTTATTTTGTCATTATTCCTATGCACAAATTATTTTTTGGATGCGAACCCCCTCACATTTCTGATGCATTCATAGAAAGTCTTAAATCAGTTGTCGACTGGTTTATTGAGGAAAAATTGTCCTATATTAGGGTTTATGGCTGTTCCATTCCCCCCCACGCACTCCCAAAATTCCTACCAGACAGATTGGTGTGCAGAGAAGTAGCTCATCAGATAGCCAAGGGCGGTGTTGGATTGGAATTAAAAGCACTTCAGAAAAAAGCATGGCCATCTTTCCGTGTTCATATTGGGAAATTTCCTTTATCAAATTTAGGCCATTCTAAGGTAGAGGTCGAGTCATTGGAAGAAGTGAAGTTAGTAAATATTGAGCACAAAAAATATGACCCCTACCAAATAATAAGTAGGCATTACATACATTGTAATCTAAAGGCATATGAACATGAAGTATCTATTTATGATGATATTTTTAAAGATGTTAAGTCTTATGAAGAAGTGTTGAACAGATTCTAGGCCTTTCCACCTAACTCATAGAATGGATTCACATATTTTCAAAGCCATAGGCGAAGCTGCCTACCTAAGATTTTACAAGGTGAAATTTCGACCCCATCGCCAAAATAGGAAGAACCCCCTCCAGGGTTTGAAACTAATACTCAGGGTAAAGCAAATGACAAAGGTAAGTTGAAGAATACTGAAATACCTTCCCAAGATGCAGAGGGTTCTCAAACAAAAGAATCAGGAATGGATAAGGGAAAAGAGCCAGAAACAATTCCAGAAATCATGAAGAATGTTCCAAAAAAATAGGAGGAACAGCTTCAACAGAACTTGGTAGTCCTATCACCTATTTAACTCCATTACAGTCGACTTTTGGAACCCCGCATGAAGGATTTTTATATGTCAGTGATCTAGAGATGATTTCAAGAGATGAAATCCCCCCATCAGATTACTTTTTCAGTAAAAAGCAAAGAGCAGTCTTGAAACAGGAAATTCATCCAAGAGGAGAAGGAACGATTAAAAAGCATAGAGTTATTATAGATGGAAAGAAACTCAAGGATGGAGAGTTTTCTACAGAATTAGTAGGTACAATGGGTGCTATAGCATCACCAAACATGTATTCTGTAGGCAATTTAAAAACTCTGCTTGAACAGAAGGACCAAACAATAATCCAGTTGCAAGACAAACTAAAAGAAAATGAAAGAAATATTAGTTGGGGAATACATAAGGGTATAGAACAAGCTAGACTAAAGGATATGAAAGAAATCTAGAAATTGAATAAAGACTTGGATGAGGCAAAAAACTTAATACAGGTCACACAGGAACAGGTTCGAAAGCTGGGAGAAGAAAACAAATATTTGCAAGATAATATTATTTCTATTACTAACCAGGTAGTAGAACTAGAAAATTTCAAGACAAAAGTATTGGAGATATATTTTAGAATAGAGGAAGAACAACATAAAGTGTTCTTGAATCTGGAAGTAATCCAGAATTATTTTCAGGAATCAATTAAGTCTTTGGAGAATGTGTTCCAGAAAGAAAGGGAGGCGAAAGTAGCTAGAACAACTTTTTAGAAGGCAGTGGCTTTCTCATCAAAGGAAGAAATTGGAAAGACTCAGAAATTATCTATTTCTGAACAGGTTAAAGGAGACATAATGATACAAGTGTGGGAAGCAAAACTGACCGAATATAAACGAATCACAACAGAAGTTAATGAGGATTTCCAGGGAATCTTCGATCTCTTTGAAAGAGATTCATTGAATATCGGAATAGATGACTGTTCTGGATTATTAGGAGAAATTAATATTGCCAAGCACCAGCTAAGGTTAAAACAAGAGCTGGAAAAAATGAAAACAGATATTGCTAAAATTAAATTGATCAATACAATAGAGATCAACAAGTGGATGGTGACTTCAAATCTAAAGTTGAAAACTATTAAATTCACAGAAAGGATGATAGAAAGTCGGTTGCCTGAATTGCAGAAGAGATTTTTCTCATTTGAAGCAAATGAGATACCCGATGCTCCCAAGAGCTTTGTGAAGTTTTTAGGGAAATGCATTCAGTGTATTGATGCAGAAAAAGGAAGTTCGTCAACGCAAGCTTAAAACCTTTTTAAATGTTTTTATTATTAGAAATTAAAAAGAAATTGTAAACGGTTGACATTGTTTTTATGTAACCGAAATATTAGGAAGTTGGTTAGTCACCAACGAGAAACTTTGATGAAAATGTATAAATATAGTTTCTAAAGGCTGAGAAAAGGCTTCAGAAATTTTGGAGAGAACCATTTTGTAATATCAGTTTTCAAATACATCAGAATATAGATCAAAAACAAGATTCTGGATCCTGCAACTTTGTAGCTATGTGTCGTCTCCCTGTTTATTATACTTTGTTGAATTTTTCCTTTAATTTTTTCTCTAACAAGTAATCAATTTGAATTTATATACATCGTTGATTTATATTTAAGACTGGTTTGGATGTCAAAGGATTTACAATTTTTCCTCTGAAATCACTTTTAGTAATTTTAAGACCTGTAAAAATTTTGTTCCTTAATCTTAACTCTTGTTAGAAACCTCGTTTTTCTTTCATCATTGTCTATTGAAATATGAGATTCTTTCTTGATAAAAGCCTCATATTTTTCTGTAGTGTTTATTTGTTGATTACAATTCTCAAAATTGTTACAAAACCAGGAAACGACCTCGAATGTGTTTACATTACTGTTTTGGGTTTTTAATTTTTTTTTCTTGTTCTCATCTCTGGAAATCTGAAGTAATAAACTGATCAAAATCCCTTTACAAATAAATAAAGTTTTATCATCCATGAATGTCCCAAGTAGCAGACAACCCAATGTTGAACCAGGCCTTCAGTATCAAACCAGTATTGCCTTGAATTTATTTAATACCATTTTACAAACAATAAATAACCGGGTTGAGTTAGAACGTTCATGGGCTGCTATTGGGTGAGACATTAGCATCCAAGAACAACAGGAAGCAAGACAGATACAGTTGAGAAATTGATTCTGTTTTAATCTTCCTTTGATTTCTTATTCTCAAGTCACTCTTTTAAATCATTTACGGATGCCTTGACGGTATTCTTTATAGCCTTAAATCATAAACTTAGGAACAACACCCTTCCATGTCAACATTGTACGGACTGTACGGACTATACAATCAACAAAATTTTTCTTGTTTGGAAAAATGAACAGAACGCGATATCTCACTCATACGATGTCCATTTGAACCTGTTCAAGTTGCATTGGGATCGTGAGGATGAGGCCTATGCACATGTCCATTTTGAAGTGATTCTGAGCACTTTGATGTTTTGAGCAAAATTTTATCCCCTGGATCATTGGGACTCGCTCACCTTTTAGAACCCAATTCTTTCTTGCATTTGGAATCTCCTTCCAGGATTCAACCTTTGGAAAATTTGGAAAGAAAGAAATAAAATAATATTCCAATCGAAGGCTTCACCCCCCACCTCCACTTGGGAAAGAATCATGAAGCTAATCCTAGAAATTATCAAAAGGAGACACTGGACACCTGAGGACTTAAAGTGCAGTTCGAGGGAATGATTTATCCTTAAAAACTAGCACCTCATATTGGCTAACATGCCCACTACTGTAGTGGTCAACTTCCACACTAGTAGCCCGATCACCTGGACCCCCCCACCAACTAGATTCATAAAGATAATTTTCGATGGGGCTTCAAAAGGAAATCTGGGTCCAGCGAGCTTCGGGGCAATCCTCAGGAACTCAAATGAATAAATCCTCCACCTAGTAGCAGGATTTCTAGGCGTCAACACAAACAACGTTGATGAGCTCTGCAACCTCCTAAGAGGAATCAAGTTTGCAACAGACCATCATTACAATAAGATCATTGCGGAGGGGGATTCCCATATCATCATCCAGTTCATAACCAAAATTATTCATGGAAAACACCCCCTGGAACTCTCACTCAGTTGGATAATCTAAGGACTCTTGGAGGATTTTGGCTCCCTCCTACAGCCTAGCATTACCATAATCCCCTCTCACGTGAAAAGGGATGAAAATAAAGTTGCAGATTTCCTGGAAAATGAAGGTGTTGACACCATGATCAAGCAGATCCACTGGAATGCCCAAACTTCACCTTGCACTGATCTCTCAAATATTTTCCAAGACTTAGCCAAAATGGACTCCCCAACCCCGAATGGGGTGACACGAAACACATCAATTCCACGTCGCACCAAGCCAGGCTAGGCCATAAATAAGGTAGTCTGGATCTCATCCCCTCATCATTAAGTATGAGAGCCAACCCTAATTTCCATCCTCACACCATGGGACTTATCCCTCACGTGAATAGACTGGAGGCAAAGAAAGTAAATTATGGGGGGGAAATAATGGTAGTTGTCCCGTCATTCCTCCCTATTTTCATCCATCTATGCTTCAACTATCTCCATTTCTCCTTCGGTCCGCACCAGGCTAGCAGTTTCATGCTCTGATGTGGCCATTGGAACACCTCCTATAACTTAGCCATTCGAATTTTCATCCCTATGCCAAGGGAGAGGGGAAAGTCGTGTCACGACCCTACCTAGTACACCCTCGCTGCAAGAAAGAAGCGACAACACAGCTTGAGAGAGAGATTTCCATGGCATGCACTCAGAGAATTTAGACAGCTCACAGGGAAAGGATGACCTAGTCACCTCCAATGGCATACATGGAGGAGTTCATCCCAGAGGAAACCATATAGACTCCTCCAGAGTCTCTTCTTTTCACAGTTCTAGAAAATTGGTAGCTTCTAAGAAGCCTCCTTGAGGAAGACACTCATGCAGTCAATGCGTCTCACCATGAAACCAACACCATGTAGGCACAATTGGAGGAGTTCCACATCTTCTACTTCAAGGAGGAGTTCCTGAAGGATATCCTCCACATGGCCTCTCAAGATGTCACAATCTCAGTTGGTTACGATCCTTCAAAATCCACTGAGTGGGAAGAGGACCCTAGGAAGTAGGTAGGAGCACGGGGACAGAGAATGATAGTAGAGAAATAGGATAGAGTGGAGGCTAGAATGTAGGCTGCAACAAGAAAGGTTGTGGATGGTGGCACTTCGAAGGAGGGTGTCGAGGTCCTTGCGCCACCTCCCATATCGTTTGCACCAAAACAATGGTGTGTCCCACCACCCTTCTTCCACTCGAACAGTTAGAATTGGTGTTTGACTTGAGAAGCCAGATGGCATACTAGGTCTACCATGTCACACTCATGAGCCAATGCATAGACATGTTGTACGAGGCTTTCTCCAACGCGCCAATAGGGAAAAGATGTCTGACTTGTGTGTGACCTTATGGTTTGCCAGCTCAGAATGGACTACACGATGAAGACCCCGACAAGGCCACCTCTAGAACCAATAGGTAATTTCTTCTGGTTATGTTTATGGTTATGTTTTCAGGCTCTAGTTAGGGATTCAATCAGCTCAGACTCTTTACCATTTAGTCTATTTTCAATTTATGTTTTCATGTTTAATGTACAGATTATAGGCCGCCATTTGTCCTGGTTTCCTCTGGGCAGAGAAGATGGAAAACCGCCTCTTTTGGACATGGATATCCAAGGCTGCCAACTATTCTGGTTTCCTCTAATTTGAAAGAACAACTGGCAGACTAAGGACAGGTGTTTCCTTTTTCTTATGATATAATAGGATCTACCCTCTTTTTTACTTAAAAAAAAAACCCTTATATTTGAACCTTGTACTTCATCTACAAATATATTAGTTAGGTTCAATCGATGATTATCAAATGGGATACATATTCACCAAGCCTGTGAAGAGGATATGTTTCTAAACTCTCTACCAAGTTAATGTTCAATTGATGATCATCAAATGGCCTACATCTCCACCAAGACTTTGACTAAGCTAAGTTTCTAAAATTGGATCTCTATTACAAGTGAAAGATGTAGCATGCGTGAAACATGATCAACATCTCATATTCTTCCTTATACTTACATGTTGAAAGGGGATCAACATCTCATCTGTTGTGTGAAAGGGGATGTTATCATGGACTAGACTTCACTTAGGTTTAGTAGAAAATAAAAATCGTGCAAAAGATAATCTCCAAATTTCCATATTTAAATTTATTTTATCCTCATACCCTAGGATCTAACAATGTTCTTTCTAATTATTCTTTAATCATAACATAAATATTGTGCTCCTCAATTGGTTGTTAGTTTTGCAATGAAATTGTTTAGGTGATGCCCTCATAGCCAACACCCAGGGTGGAGTTGACCTGGTCCACCCAACTCACTTGGTGGCTTGAGGAGTCATGCGACACCGCAACCTTTCCAACTTGATGGTGATTCCAACTGAGTGTTCTTGGCTCAGACTACGTTGTAAAACTTATAATCTTTATCAATTTCAGTTAAGACAAACATTCAAAATTTAGAAAAATTGCACAAGTAGACAATACACACAATGTACATAGTGAGAGATTGTGTAAATGAGAAGCCTCAACAGGGCCTAAATCCCAAGTATTGTTACAACATATAATATCTTACAATAGTGAAATAATCAGTTCATAAGAGCATACAACTCAACAAACACATACCACTGACTTCTTTGTCACATACATGTATTGCAATACAACTCAACCTGCAATCACAATTCTCGTCGCAGACTTCGTCGCACCTTTTCCAAACTCTCATTCATTGTACTCAACGTTCCATGTGGTCATCCGCACCCTTGATCGCATTTTTCACTCTGTGTGTGCCCTAACCTAGTCAGGAATTATTTTAAGGATGGAAATTTATCTCAAAACATAGAAACCTTGGTGAATCTTACTAGTCCTTACTATGCAAACTATAAAATGTTTGGCGATATTTTTCTAAAAATATTCAAATTTCTAAAGATTTATATATTTTGTATAAAATTTGGGCTATTGTTAAGGTAAAATAATTTTATTCCATAGAATTCAGGATAATCACTTTTAGAAAAAATGGAAATTGGTGAATTTGGTTTTTGGAAAAAACATGGAAAATGATCCCATCGGCTATATATAGCCCCTAGAATTTTCGCTGACCATATCTCTATGTTGAAATACTACCATAGAGTCACCAAGCCCAAATTCAATTAAACACACCAAGTGTGCACCCAACCAATCGCCCCAACTCACCTGGATCTCCCTTTGTGCAAACCTACTTCATCACATCTCATTCTCTACATGCCAAGACAATCAGTTCATGGAACAAATCACCAGAAGCTCTATCATGTTGGCCAGTCACTCCACATACTTGCTTTGTTCCTTCTATCCCTATAACTTTCCTTCTCTATCGTAGACCCAACACTTAGCCAAAACTTGGACTCATCAAGTTATTGGTTCATTGTTTCACCTTTCACCTGATCTTTGATTGATCACCCACCCCACCAATCTCTTTGTCTATCACTTCATGACTTGTTTCCTTTGTTGGTTGAATGTCTTAGAGACTCACCTCCACACCTTTATATATGTTCCACCTCCGACCAAGAAAATCATCACATCTATTGATGTTGACATGTATGTTCAATGTTTCACATCCCCTTAACATGTAAATCCGACCTCAATTATGGGTGTGCTTAGGCAAATCACGTAGCCAATTCTTCGAGCACCCCATGGGATTGTTTGTTCGACCCACCGAAATTCCAACCGACACCCAATACTTTTCCAACCAACCCATCTCTTGGGTGTGCATGTCCCTTAAATGTTTCAAGATGACTCATCTAAGAACACCATCCCTTGCCTTAGCTAGCTTGTCTTTTGGTGATGTGCTCAAGTCTTTTCTCATGACCCTTCACCAAGATATTTGATTGGTTAATTTGTGTCACAAGCCACCTGCACCATACATTATATTTTCATCACATATTGATTGAGACTCCTTTTGCATGTCACACACCCAAGGTTTATCGACTCTCCCGATATAAAGGCATCGCAATCGCACTTCAATATGTTTAGTGCACTCCTACCACTTACTATATTCGATCAACCCAACTCGTGTAGGTCACCACCGCATCAAGTTAGTTGGGCACGCATGTCTTTAGCCATGAACCTTATATCCTCCACCACCTAAATTATTTGTCTACCTCGGCAATATCTCCAAAATATTTGATATCCACCTCTTCTTGAAGTTATGTTTCCTTATGTGACTAAGTCCATTGGAAACCCCAAGTCTCATGCCTACTAGAAACCCCAAATTTCTATCAAATGGAAACCCCAAGTTTGCCTTTTTCATGTTACTTCATCTATCTCATGCATGATCTCTTCCTAAGTCATTCTGACCACTTCACCTGTATAACGAATTTCCTCCACCCAACTTCATTGTGTTGACCCATGCACCAACCTCTCACCCATGACCACACACATTATTTCTCACTAATATGCCCAAAACTCAGACTTTGTCCTTAATGTTACACGTCTTCATTTCCTATTGCGATGACTACCAAATTGTTTAAGTGTTGAACTCTATGGGACCATTGTTGCCTCCATACTCCAACCAAATTCCATGATTATGAACATAGATAGCTCCTACATATTGGACTGTTAGGGTGATTAATATGACTATCACACCCTATCTATGAATATGCACATCCCCATGTCCTCAAATTCATTCCTATCCAAAAATCCCATCACTCTATCCAACTCCAAATAATAAGTTAAATTATTTCTCCTTGCGTCCGGCTACCAAATTAGCTCACCAACTCAACACACCAATCTTCTAACAAGTTTCCTCTCCACATACCAACACACCCACTGATGTATTCACTATGCTAAAGTGAGGTTTCCTCCTACTCCAACTCACAAAATCACACTCATAAAAATATGTTGTGACACCCTCATCCAAGGTGCCCCACACCACACTACCTTCCTCATGGAAATGCATATCTCCATGTTAGCGATGGAACCTCTCCATGATGTTCCCAAGTCCACACTTTCTTCATCATGAAAATGTATATCTCCAAGTCTATGATGGAACCTCTTCATGAGGTTCCCAAGGCCACATTTCCTGCTTCCTGGAAACATGCCAACTCTCTGTCTTCTCAACAAATGGTGTGTACCCAATAGCCACCACCAAGTCTATTAGATTACATGTTGTTGGACTTGTGCTCCTTACGAAAGTACCTCAACACCAACTTGACTTATTTTTTCATGCATCCAACTCCTCAAGTCATTATGTACTTAGTTGAAAGTCATATATACCCATGGATTTCCTTAAAAAGTTCAAAATGGTTGCGAGGTGATGATCCTCACTCCCCACTTCTTCCACATTTGACTTTGAGTTTGGATGAGTAAGTGCCTCCACACACTACTCCATCTCAACAATTAGATTTTTTTCCAAAATTGATTTTTCCAACCAATCTCGCTCAACCCCTTCACAACTATGTTGGAAACATGGTTACTCAGGTTGCATCTCCCTTGTGATGTATTTGGAATTTTTTTTGATGGGTGTCCTCAACTCATCCTCACACTATTTCTTTTGGCACTACAGAATTTGCAACCAATATTTCTTCTCCAATACATAATTCACCAACGTATCAATTGTTTTCAACCTTTGTTCTCTCTAGACCAATCCTCCCAAGGTCACCATGGATGGAATCACCCCTTGTTGATGCATCAAGTTACAAGGTTTTTCCACACTTCCATTGAATCCTTCAATCATCTTGATCACATAAATATTAGGTATTCTTCCAAGCTTCATCTTCATCATCATGGTCATACTTAGCATTTTGGCTTCATCCAATAACACCAAGTGACCTGTGTGCGAGAGTGGAACTGCCTTGGAAAATATAAGAAAGTATTGACCCAAGAAAAATGCATGATCATACAATGGAGAAACCGTCAATTCCCAATTGAAAAACCAATTTCCAACTCTCATAGGTGTGGAGCAAACCACCCCAATTTTCAGTTCCACTTCTAAGTTGATCACCTTGTACATGGTTGTGTTGATCTCAATATTACAATGGAGCGAATTCATGTTCCTCTCACTCAAAAATATGTGAGTTTCACATCCTCCAAAGTATCCACCTTCACCCCACTTGTTGTCGCATCCAGAAAGAAAAGTCCTTCTCCTTCACCTTGTGAATGTTTTCCATGACCTTTATACTTGAACTCATCTAGACATGATGCCAAAGAATCCATTGCTTCAAAAATATCCTTTGAAGTTTTTGGCATTTGGAATACTTCCACCATATAAATAGGCTTCTCCTCTTCCTATTGCACTTGGTCTTCTTCCAACCATTTCAACTTAGTCTTAATTGGATAGTTTGTTGTGAAGTGGTTTTTTTCGTAAAGAAAACATTGAACAAGTCTTCCTCTATGTTCAAGAAACTTCTTCCTTTTTTCAAAATATCCTTTTCCTTTGGCGTCCTCCTTATTGAGTGACCCAAAAATTAGCATCCCTATAGAATCAATTCCATACAAAATGGTCCTCACCTTGTCGTCGCAGAATTTGATTTCTTCCTCAATCTCGCACATCTTCTTCATTCCTTCTTGTAACTACACCAAGTTTCAATTTGCAACATCCATTCTATTATTCCATGTATCATCATCACAATACTTCCATTAGGAAATCTAAATCATCATCTTAGAACCTTCCTGACACTATATCAACCTTCACTTCACAATGTCCATCATGTCTTTCCATTCATGCAGAACTTCCATTTCTTGTGTTGAATCAATCTCTGGGATCACATCACACATCTATGTTTGTGGTGCATGCATCCAACCCACGTAAAATCCTCTTCACCAATGACTCAACTATATTCTTCATCAAGACACCTATAGTACACTTTTCCCAACTCTTCATGCCAGCTTTGTTAGGTTCATTGCACCTCATGGAAACCTATCACTTAACCTTCCATCATGTTCCAATTATGTCACTTGTTCAATGGATAAACCGAGATTCCATGGAGTTGATATTGTATAACCATATTTACTTAAAATTGTGATCACTTCTATGCTGCATGTCTATAGTCATTCACCCCTCTGTCTCATTAAATAACCACCTCAGGCTTCACAACATGCTCTGATGCCATCTATCATGAAGGTGATAGTGATGAATAGATCACCAAATCAACTCGCCAAATTATCCTTTGATGTGTGATCTGTTACATTCTCTTATACCATCTACCACACACTCATAGCTAGTGCTGTAGGGAGGAACTGACTTAGTGTGCCCAAGTCACCTAATAGCTTGAGGATTCGTGTATCACTGCAATATTGCCAACTCAACAGTGAGGCCAAAAACGTATGCTCAGCTCATACTACACCTTAACACTTAGAACATTTATTAATTTCAATTATGAAAAACATTCAACATTTAGAAAAATTGCACAAGTATACAATATGCACAATGTACACAGTGAGATAGCATGTAAATGGGAAGCCTCAACATGGACTAACACCCAATTATTGTTGTTGATTAAGGTTGGTTGTCATTGATGTAAACCCTTGAAGAAAGCCCCGTAGCACAAAGGCTTGGGTAATGGACCCAATATTGTTTGATGTAAATATGACTCATTATTTTTTTGTCATGGTTGATAAGAAGTAAATATGGATGAACTCCAAAGTGGCCCCCTTATGGTGAAAGACCTCACGGGAAGATGCTTTGTGGAGTAAGAGAACCCATGCTTAATTATGGAATAATGAGATGAAGGAAAGTGATTTTTTCAGGGAAAATATCCTATATGGATAGTGCTTGTCATTTCATTTCCTGTGGTATGTGGAACATCACATAATTCCTCACGGTTAGAGAGTTATGGCCATGAGAAGTTGGAGACCCCAGGTTTGGGTAATGGACCCAAGTTTGTTTGATGGGTAACAGTATGCGTTATGATATATTTTCAGATAATAGTATTCTATATGGATAGTAAATGTCATTCCATTTCTGGTGGTATGTATAACATCACATAACTCCTCACGGTTTGAGAGTTATGGCCTTACGAAGTTGGAGGACCCTCATATGTCATCTAGAAGCCCCAAAAGGTCAAAGTAGTCAAAGTGGTTTAAGAGATTTTAAAAGGTAAATAATAAAGTGAAGTGATGAATGTATTATAATTGAAATTGAATACAAAATAAATTATTTCAATAATAAATTTAATGGAGAAATTAGAAGTGGACCCAACCCTAAAATAAGGAAAGTGGGCCAAGTGACCTAGAAGATGTTTTTAATGAAGCTACTTGGAGAGTATAAATAAGAGGAAAGGCTCTCTCATTTGAATCACACTTGAGAATATTGAATATCTATATGTTTCTGAGGTAACCAAGGATATCTAAACCAGAATTCTGAGTGAAGGTGAAGAAAATAAGGCCGAAATGCAAGGAATAATAAATTCTTTTGATGGTGCTTTCTAAGGTATGTTATTTACAGGTCATCTTACCATTTTCACTATAATTTTTTTTCTATAATGATTCAAACCGTGAAATTTCTATGCAAGTATATTAAAAAAAAATTTAGCTTGTGGGTCATTGTATTTTGGGAGTTACACTCCGTGGACAATGGGGTTTGTGGCCAGTCCTGGAACTAGTCAAAATCAGGTGTTTCGGGTAAAAACGTCATAAATTATTCATAACAGATCAAATTTAGTGAGACCAAATGTGTTGGTTAGGGTACAGTCTGTCGTATTCTGTGTAACAGTTTCATATCATTTCATCAAATATTTTGTGCGGGGCACGCTCTACAAGGTCACTCTCTAGAATAAGCCAGAATTACACAAGGTATGCCAGTTTTACTATAACTCCTTTTCTGAGAGGTTCCAAGTAGTGAAACCTGGAGGAATTGCATTACACACACTAAAGAACATTGTGTATCAGTTTCATATCCTTATACATTATAGGTTCAAAGTTATGATTACTTCAAGTTATGGTTGTTGACTAATCCAAAACTAGGCATGTGAGACTAAAGAAAAGTTTGATGAAAATGATAGTCTCTTGTTTTTAAAGTTAAATAAGGTTTTTAGAAATGTGATCATATACACCAGGTCTATTACAGAGCTACAAATCAGATTTGGATGATGAAATTGATGAGGGCTTTTGGTTGTGGTACATGTTGAGTACATGGTTGAGACAAGTAGTTGATGAGTTGG
>ML810017.1:99035-109172 GCA_009831015.1 Picea engelmannii
TTTAATCAACAACCATTCAATCAAGAAGTTTTGTATGAGAAAAACACTTACAAATTCATGAAAAGCTTATCAAACCCTAGTTGTAACACCTTCCAATGATAAAAACACCATATGCATGCCAAAGATAATCCTCCCAAGTGTAGTGCCTCAACTACAAGATCCAATAACAAGACAAAAGAGTAAAAGTATTGTTATCACTCCAAGAAACGCCTTAGGGTTGTAGGCTAAGGATGCTTGGTAACTTAGAAATAATGATTTTTAGGTGTTTGGGACAATGGGGTCTTCAATGGTTTGTATAAGAAATAGCTCATCACACTTTTAAAGATACAGTGCTTTCAGTAAACAATAACCAGATCCAATAATTGAAAGAGAGTATGGAGAAAACTATTCTTGATTTGCCAATACTAGTGAAAGTAGGGCCTAATACAAGACAGCAAGGAATCCTCTAATTTCAAGCCTATGAGTTCAACAAAGAGGTAACAGTCTTTATGAACTAGAATAAACTGAAATTAAAGTACAGAGAATGAAAGATGAATAATTCTGGTATTGCAAACGAAANNAAACTCCACTTTATTTCTGCAAAAAGAGTCTATACAATGGCATCAAAATGTCTCCCAGTTTGAACCCTTGTTTCATATCAAAAATAGGCATTTATAGCCTCTTACAAACAGTTATACAGATCCTAAAAACATGGATCTGTATTTAATAAACACAATTCAATTCTATCTAAACAACTTGAAAATAAAGTCTTTAACAACTAAACTTGAAAGTCGAACTGTCTTCACTCTCCAAAATTAGCCATTTGCATCCTTCAGCTCCTGGTATCGACAATGTGATGAAGAATAGCAGGACACCTGTCTTGACAGTTGGATCTCCCAACGTTCATGGTCGATTTTTGAGGAAATGGTTTTGCATGTGTTACCAAAATTTTCTTGAACCTCTGATACTGAACCTTTTGCATGCGATCTGATAACCCACTGATACATTGGAACTCCTTCAAAACCTATTTGGAATGAACTGTCCTGTCCTTGGCTTCAAAAATTACTTTTCCATCTTT
Organism: Picea engelmannii; assembly: GCA_009831015.1. Taxonomy (NCBI): domain Eukaryota; kingdom Viridiplantae; phylum Streptophyta; class Pinopsida; order Pinales; family Pinaceae; genus Picea; species Picea engelmannii. The sequence continues at coordinate 100,093 of ML810017.1, forward strand.
CAACAACGCACTCGTTTAATTTTTCGTGGGTTAGCTGTTGAAATCCGTCACTTTCCACAGCTAACGGGTCATAAAGTAATAGCTTTGCACTGCTAAAAGTCCCGATTGCGCTCAAAATGAGTTTTCACGTCCAAAATTTGATTTCAACAAAACTCAGTGTGTCTCCGATTTCTCGCCTTGCATATTAACGACGACTTGAGCGAGTACCTTCAGATCTGGATGGGGTTTTTGGCCTAGTTTTTGTTTCAACCTCCTTATCTGCCTTTTGAGGCGTTTGGCAAGCCACCACAAGCTGTTGTAGTCTTTGGTGAGTTTTTTCTTTCTCTTCTTCTCTCTAACACTTTCCTTGGCCAATCTTTCAAACGAAGCATTGGTCTTGGCGAAGTTATCAGACAACTTTTTATACCTTTCTTTAATCACCCGTTCCAAGACCTCTTGCTGAGCTATGACCTCTTTCAAATGCTTGATTTTCTGAGACTTCTTTGACTTCGAGCTTTTTGGTGTTTCTCCCTGCTCTATTTGATTGAAGGTTTCATAGTTTTGTGCACACTCAGCTGACTGCTCAAGACTCTTGGTGACAGGGCATTGATCTTGCTGCTCTGATTCTGAATCTAAATAGGGCAAGTTAAGTATATTGGTTCTCTTCCCTGTACTCTGCTCTGTAGGATGCTCTGTGTTTTGCTCTGTGGTCTGTTCTGTGGTCTGCTCAAAGTTTAACTTTCTCTTCAACCTGTGAGGCTTCATTCCATATATTCTGTTTTCTGGAGGTCCTGGCAGGGTCCTTCTTTTTCTTGAACTGCTTTGAGGAGATGATTGTTTCTTTGAACCCTTCCCCTGTTCATTTGCAATCTGGTTCTGTGTTTCAAAACCTTCCCAGAATAGAAAATGCTCCCAGCTCCTTCCCTGTTTTTTCAATTCCTCTAGGATAATCAATTTTATGAGGCTGAAGTGACACAGAGTAGTTTTTATGTTCAAGGGTTGAGCTCTAATATTCTTGCAAACCTTAGTCAAACTTTTATGTAGGAAATAAGGCAAATTAAGAGGAGTCTTGCCTGTGAAATGGTCCAGGAGTTTGAAGTGATACATCATAAGTTTATCATACCTGCCCTCTAAGGTAATGTACAATTGGATACCTTTGAACATCTCCTGCCATTCTTCGTCTAGATAAGAAACTAGCATACCCTTTTTCCATGCCTTGTGCCTGTACCCCTCTTTCAAATAAACTCTGAAATCCAATTTTTTGGGAGCAATGGTTTTAAACCAACTTTGACCGGTTCTTGGTAGGCCTGTTGTTGCAGCAATGGTAGCTTCATCTACCACAATCTCCATGGACCCTTCGCAAGCCTTATTCCCATCGAAAGTCTTGGCAAAGGCTTCTGCTGTAGACTGGTGGCAACCAACTTGCAACCTTTCAATGAATTCCATACACCCTGCATTCAAAAAATGCTTCTGGTCTTCGGGATGTGTCTGTAAAAAGGACAGATTATTGATCTCTCTCTTGAGTAGAGCCTCCTCACCATTTTATAACTTGAAAATCCCGATAATTTGTAACCCCTGCAACTGCTGGTCGAGCCGAGGTTCTGTGCTGTTGAAAGCACTTCAGGCTTCGGCTCTATTTTGAAACAAATGAAACTTCAACAGACTTCCAGAAATGATGTGTGATATGGAAACCACTATTCGATTTGATTTTGTCAGGCCCATGATACCTCCTCTGTACCTGCACCACTGAAGTCGAACTTGCCATCCCGGATGCCATGAGTGTGGAGCGTGATTTTTTGGGCCGGATTCGCATTACAATCCTATTCTGATGTGCATAATTGAGTTTCCATCATTACCCACTCTCATCAACACATGATTTCAACACATGATTTGGATTTGCCTGACGTGGGATGATCATATCATCATTTCCTTCAGACGTGGATATCACGCACGTGATTCCCTCTTTCTTCAACCAAGGGCCCATGGAAAATGCCTCTGTTAGCTATTGAAAGTCTTGACTTTCCTCAGCGCGTGACCTTTTAAGAACTGCTCCTTAGCTACGGAAAGTATGCACTTTCAACAGTGCACGACCCGCGAAACCGATTCTTGCACATTTTGAAATTCATCACTTTCAATAGCGCAAAGACTTATAAAAAGCGCTCCTTAGATGCTGAAAGTCGCCACTTTCCATAGCGCACACTCAACTTTTGGACACACGTTAGCTGTGGAAAGTGAATTATGAAAATTTTGAAAAGAAGACTTTATGGGTCAAATTATTTTCTAAGACAAAACCAAAACCTAAGTTTTGCAGCTATAAAAACTCAAAAAATAACTTGAGGACACTATCAATAGCCATGCTATCCACTACAAAACGCGACCAAAAGGACAGTTTCATTTTGGGAGTTAACATTTGGCTCCAACTGGGATGTACATCTCCCTATGAGGTGTCCAAGAACCTAGCTAGACTCAGTAGCCTTATTACAATTTGAAACAGAAACTTGAAAAAAGTTGCTAGTACCATTGGGCATGGAGTTATTTGAATGACATAAATAAAGAAAACAAAACTGGAAAAAGAAAATATGTACAAGAAGAACCTGGCTTCAAAGGAAGCCTTATGAGAAATAGATCTTCAGGAAGCACCCGTTGAAAGGGCCACCTGATACTGGCTCGCCTGAAAGAGTTTGGAGAACAAAGGTATTGTTCTGCTGCACCGCTGTTATGACAAAAGGACCTATCCAGAGAGCCTCAAATTTCCCGTGTTTCCCTTTCTCCTGCCTTGATACATCCCACTTTAAGACCAAATCCCCTGTTTTGAAGACATCTGATTTGACTTTGTTGTCGAAAGTTTGTTTGATTCTTTCCTGATGCAATTCTATTTTTTCCAAGAGTTGCTCTCTATCTTGTTGTAGTTCTACCAAATTGTGAATTCTCCTAGTCAAATCACTTGGTTCAGAATCAGTTTCTTGTAAGAATTTTGCAACCGGTAATGCAAGTTGAACAGGAAATATGGCCTTAGTACCATATACCAACTTGAAAGGAGATGTACCAATTGATTTCTTACATGTTACCCTGTCAGCCCACAAGGCAAATTTCAGTTTAGAATCCCAACCTTTGGCATTTTTTTCAAGCAGCTTCTTTATGATTCTAACTAAACTCTTGTTGGATGACTCAGCTAAACCATTCCCTTGCGGATAGTAAGTTGTGGAATGTACCAGCTGAATTCCCATCTCTTCACACAATTTCACCAAGTGTTTATCTTTGAATGCAGCAGCATTTTTAGTGACCAACCTCTTGGGACAGCCAAATCTGGCAAATATGTTTTCCTACAGAAAGTTTATGATGACCGTATGATTGGCATTCCGGGTGGGAATAGCCTCAATCCACTTTGTAAAGTAATCGGTGGCAACCAGGATCCACCGATGCTGACCACTAGAAGGCGGATGAATCTCACCTATGAAATCCAGGCCCCACTGCTGGAAAGGCCCTGTGACTACTATAGGTTTGAGTGGAAGGGATTTCAGTTGTTGTTTACCTTCAAATCTCTAACATTTGTCACATGTTTTCACAAACTCATATACATCCGAAAATAAGGATGGCCAATAGTAACCAGATCTTAAGATCTTGTGTGCTGTGGTTTTCCAATAGTGATGTCCTCCGCATTCACTATTATGAAGTTCACACATGAATTTGGTTGCCTCCTCTTGGTTTACACATATCAACAACAAACCAATGGGATTCTTCCAGAACAACAAATTATCATTGATGCAGAAATTTATAGCTATGAGCTTCAAGGCCCTTCTTTGAGTCTTTGTCATATCTGATGGGACTGATAAAGTTTGCAGAAATTGAATAATATGACTGTACCATTTGCAATCGGCTAAATGAGCTGAAACCTACATTCCCTCAACTTCCTTGTTCTCTGCAAACGGAACATCTTCTGCATCAATACTCAAACGATTTATGTCAAGCAGCCTGCAATTTTCCTCTGCCAGGAGTTTGGCAAGGCCCTGGCCATTCACTAGCTTTGCTGGTTTGATTTCAACATCGAATTCAATCAATCTTGCTATCCACTTACTCATTTTGCCATCAATATCAGGTTGGACAAGAACATCTTTAACTGAACTAGAGGGAAAAAAATCTATTACCTTTACCTGATGAATGTAGACCCTGAAAGCTTTCAGTTACTTGACAAGTGCATATGCTTGTTTTTCCAACAACTCATAATTTACCTATGCATCCCTCAAGACCTTACTAAAGAAGGCAACTGGCTGCTCTTGATCATCAACATTCTTCTGCAAGAGTACTGTTGTGATCGTATCACTGGAAGAAAATGAAAAAATGTAAAATACCTTGGAGAAATCAGGGCTGATCAACACAGGCGCTGTTGTGATGGCTTCCTTGATGGAATTGAATGAATGTCTTGCTGCTTCAGTCCAATTTACCTCAAATTCTTTCCTCAACATAGCAGTGATATTCTTTGTGAGTTCAGCAAAATTCACTATAAATCTTTTGACAAAATTAATAGTCCCAAGGAAAGACTGAATGTCCTTCTTTGATCTAGGAAGAGACAGATTTTTAATTGCTTCTACCCTCTTTGGGTCAATCTTAACCCCATCATCTGAAACAATATGCCCAAGTAATTTCCCCTCCTTAAGCGCAAAATTTGATTTTTTCGGATTAAGAGAGATGCCATACCTTCGACATTTCAGAAATGTCCTTCTTAAGTGTTGCAAATGAAGTTCGTGGCTTCTTGAGAAGACCGTGATATCATCAAGATAAATCAGGACAAATTTATCTTTCTCCCCAACAAAAGCAATGTCCATTTCCCTTTGGAATGTTGCCCCTGCATTCATCAATCCAAAGGGCATCTTCTCGTACATAAACGTACCCCATGGAGTGGTAAAGGCAGTTTTTTCTTTGTCTTCCGGATGGACATCAATCTGATTCTATCCGAAAAACCCATCAATAAAGGACATTACCTTCGATCCTGACACCTTCTGCAACATATGCTCCATTTTAGGCAAAGGGTAGTTGTCTTTCCTAGAGCATTTGTTTAAATTTCTGAAGTCAACACAGAGTCGGATCTCCCCATTCTTCTTCCTAATAGGCACAAGATTAGTAATCCATTTTGAATACCTGAGAGGAATGATAATGCGGGCATCCAACAGTTTCTTAATTTCTCTTTCCATTGTGGGAAGCAGCAAAGGGTTGAAGGATCTAAGCTTCTGCCTGAATGGTTTGGGTCTTTATTCAAGGGAATTTTATGTTGAATCACCTCTGTGTCAAAGGTCTTCAAATCATCATACTGCCAAGCAAAGATGTCTGCAAATTCCTTCAGCAATTCTCCATAATCATCCCTTTGTTTTTCAGTCAAATGTGAGTCCAAGTTGACATGTTTGGGATCTTTCTCACTGGCCACATTATACCACAAAACATCTGAATCTTTCTCCCCGCTTTGCAATTTGGCAGCCACATCGTTGTTATCGAACAACCTTTCCAACGGGACCAAACCTTTAGGAATTCTGTTGGTGGACAGCTGAACTATTTCGTGTGCTGTGATTTTACTTTTGAGATTTGGCTGCTCAATTTCACTGTCATGTTCATTCTCTTGATCGATCTGTAGATCTGCAAACTCATCTATCACTGCAAGGAATCTAGTGAGTTCAGCATCGTCTTCAAAAACCTTCCAAAATTTTACATTATCAGGGAGAGAGAGCCTATATTTAACTTGAATCTCGTAAGATAATTTATGAGGCAGAGGGGGTATGAATGCACAAGCGTACACAGCCAATGAATCAGCCAATTCATTCATGGCTCTAGGTACGAATGAAATTTTAAAATCTGCAAAATCACTAATTTCCTTCAACACTTCATCTCTGTATGCCTTCAGCCTGACATGCTTGGCTTGAAAGGACTTATTCACCTGCTGAATAATCAAATCTGCATCTCCAAACACCTGCAATTTTTTACTTCCCTTCTCATTTGCTGTGTTCAGCCCCAAAATTAGTGCTTCATACTCAGCAATGTTATTAGTCACTTTAAAATCAAGTTTAAAGGACAAATGAGAAGTTTTCTTAGAGGGAGAAATGAATACCACTCCTGCTCCAGCTGACTCCTTGGTGCAAGCACCATCAAAGAACATGGTCCAGAGATCATCCTCTGTTGTTTCTATGGGCTGAACTGTGATCTGATCTGTGGGTTTTCTGAGCAGCAATGTATCAGGCAATGAATCATCAATTTGCAAGATACAAGATCCCATATCTGTGTCGACCGCATAGATAGGATGATTGGATGGATTCTTCTCATCACTGATTACATATGCCAACTGATATTCCCTGTAAAGTCTTCTATTCACCCCTCCAAAAACAGGGATAGTAGCGTAGGAGAGATCCATTTGAAGAGTGCCACCTAGTTTCTTCATCCATGATCTTGATAGAAGACATCCAAATTTTGGGGGTATGTCAGCCACCACTATGTCCATCACCATTGTCTTCATTGATGCTTGGGTCAAGGTTACAGCCAAATCCTTAATCATCCCAAGGCATTTGAATTTTTGAGAATCAAAGGAGAAAAGGTCATGATAAGACTTGGTGATCTCCAGCCCAAGCTCATCCATGACATCCTTTGGCATCAAGTTGTGCGAAGCACCGGAGTCCAACAAACAATTATGTAGTGTTTTCTCATGAATATTCAAAGAGATCTAGAAGGGAGGACAGCTCTCATCTCTGTCTTCTACCAACTAACCCAGAGTGATGGTTGGCTTATCATCATAAATGTTGAGGATATCAGCAGAAGGAGATACAGATTGGGATCTAAAGTTTTGAGGATATCCTTTTTAAACATCTCATTTTTCACCAACTCAACAAGAGGAATAGGAATCTTAATTTTCTGTATTTCAGCCTCGAAATTAAAATAATATAGAACCTTATCAGCAGTTTTATCAGAAATCTTTACCTGACTTGAAGGGGCTTCCTGATCCTTTTGTTGTTCAACAGGAGGCTGACTTTCTGGAGTTTGCTGTTTGACAGGGGCAACAGTCTTCTTGGGAGGAGCTGATGTTTTCACCTTTGAAGAATTTGCTGGCTGATCTTCTGATGTTTGATCTTTTTCCTTGACAGGGGCAGTAGGATTTTCAGGAGAGGCTGGTGCATCTTGTTGAGCAGCATTGGATTTGGATCGGAGGTTATATCTCTTTTTATCTTCTGTTGTGAAAATGTCATCACCAAGAAGATCATCTTCTGTCTGTTCAGTCATTAATGATTCCTCATAATCTTGTTGTGTTAGATAAGACTTCCCTATCTCCTCTCCAACACAATGAATGTCACCTTCTCCATATTCTTGATCTTCTCCATTGTCATTGTCCATCACAACATTCTGAAGAGGGACTTTAATCCTCTGATCTTCATTATAATTCTTCTCTCTCTACAAGATCTGAGTTGGATGATTATTCCTTCTGAAACTGTTGGGATTTAGATTAGGATTTCTGCCTACAGGATCATAAGTGCTTCTACCTTTCACAGGCTGTTTATTTTCGATCTTGAGTTTAGATATCTCAGAGGTTTGAGACTCTAACATTTTGGCCATTTTATCAAGTTTTGGATCAACATGTGATGAATATGAGGCTTCACTTTTCGATCTTCTCCTATCAGATTCTCCTTTTCGCTTCTGGGAGGCTAGAATGTTTGATTCCACCTCAAGGGAAGCATCTTGCATGAGGGATAATGATGGTGACCTCCTTTCTCTCAACAACAAACAAAATTCTGAATCAAAAGCATCAAAGTAGGTGATCTTGGCAGAAGCATCTGATGGTTTTATCTCAGCAGGAATTTTTCCATACATCCGGTTAAACCTCTTGGTGAAATCAGAGACAGGCTCATTGCTTTGTTTCCTCAAGTTCCCAAATTCTGTGATGTAGTAGATAAAATCTCTTCTGTCACCCCAATGTTTTAGGAATATCTCATCCAATTGCTCGATTCTGGCAATGGAACCAGCAGGAAGTTCTTTAAACCATTTCCTAGCACGACCATCTAGGCTTTGGACAAAGACTCGTGTCCAAACATCTTCTTGTTCAATATTAAGGTTCTCTGCATAGCTGTAAAAAGCCTCAATATGTTCTTCAGCGGACACATCACCTTCACCTGTGAATTCAGGCATATATTTCTGATAATCTCCTGTTGGCATGGATGCTACTGGGTTCGGCAATATGAGTGGTGCATACCTAGCAGCCAGAATTTGCTGCATCTTGGTCAAAGGAGGTGGTGCTGCAGCCATGACTGTCAGAGGTGGGGAAAATGATAGTTTCTTTTTCAAGTCTTCAACACTGGAGGAATGTGAAAGAGGTGAGTCTTCCAAAGGGAAAAAGGTCTGGTAAGAGGCCTTGTAAAAATTTGTAAGCTGCCTAGCTAAATTTTCTTCACCCTTAGCAGATAACTCTTGGAGGAGGTGATCAACAGCAAGGAGGCTAGTATAAATGTTCAAGTGGTCTTCTTGTTGCTAAGAGTGGAAAGACTCAAGGGAAGAAGAACTGTGGCTTCTTTCTAAATTTTTTTCAATCAAATTATAATTTATCAATTTATCATCACTAGGATTTTCTTGTTGATCAAAAAGAGTTTGTTGTACTACAATATTTACAACCTTTTTATCATCAGTGTTCTCTGAAAAGAACTCAACTTTTTCTGCAGTAGATTTCTCAGAATTTAAAAGAGGATTACCTTTTGGATCTGCTCTTGAAGTTTGACCTTGAATCGTTTTTCCTTTTCTGAGAATTGATTCTGGATTGGACACTGGCGTGATCGGTAATTCTTGAGGATTCACCCTAGTACTGATCCTCTTAGGAGCCAAGATGAACTTGTGGAGTCGCTAGATAGATGATTACAACCAACTGAAAGTGTCTAATCTTTGTCTATCATCAAAGATCAACTCTGTGTCGTATCCCAGGAAAGCAGAGCTTGAATTCCATCTCCCCGACAACGGCGCCAATTTGTTATCACTCCAAGAAACTCCTTAGGGTTGTAGGCTAAGGATGCTTGGTAACTTAGAAATAATGATTTTTAGGTGTTTGGGACAATGGGGTCTTCAATGGTTTGTATAAGAAACAACTC
>ML810018.1:28604-43471 GCA_009831015.1 Picea engelmannii
GTTGAATTACCTAGCCTCCATGGGAACAACACACCTAGACATTGCCATATAGTTTACAATTTTTATTTTTAATTTTCAAATATCCGTTCTATTTTGACAGAGATTCACTTTATATCCGTTCAAACCATTTTATGATCGGAAAACAAAGATATGGTTACATTGAAAATTTATTGGAATTCATGAGAGGTATTTTGTTAGGGTTAGGGTTAAAATAGGATTAGAGTTTGATAGAGATTCACTTTATATCCGTTCAAACCATTTTATGATCGGAAAACAAAGATATGGTTACATTGAAAATTTATTGGAATTCATGAGAGGTATTTTGTTAGGGTTAGGGTTAAAAAAGGATAATAATTTCTACATTAATGCCCCCCTCGGTATTTTGTTAGGATTAGGGTTAAAAAAGGATTAGAGTTAGGAGACGGCATGAAGTTAATGAAATTAATATATTTATATATGTCTTTAAATTGATGGTGTGTTTGTTTATATGTTGCCTATACGTAGTTGAAAAATCTTAACTTGACGGCATTTCATTTTTAATTATTTATAATGTTTTTTTTGGAGACAAATCAAACATTATAATCCTCTCATTCTTTATGTTTTGAGAGATTTTCATGTTATATCCATTGAAACACTTTTATAATTAGAGAACATTTACATTTTTTTATGCTTTTATGTGCAAGTGTTTATATTGCTTATAAATTGATATATGTAGATATTTTAAATTTAAGATTTATTTTTTTGTTTGTTAGCAGAATCATTTAGGGATCGCATAATCCTGAGCCACACCAAACTTTAACATGGTTGGATTTTTTGTCTCAGCAGGTTTAAAATTCATCACGGAGTGCCTTAAAAGCACACTCCTTAAACGACTACCCTACACCTGGAGAACTTTAAATTTAAGATTTTTAAATGAGCTTATAAATTGATTTATTTTAATTCACAAGTTCAAAACCAAAAGAAGTAGGATATGTATACCTCCATAAACTTTGCTAATCAAATAATTAAAAGATAACCTTAAAAATAAATTATTATTATTATTATATATACAGTTTTTTTAAATAATTTTTAAACTATATTATAAAAAATACATCTCCCAAATACAAAATAATTCTTTAAAAAAATAAAATACCACCAAATAAATAATAAATAGTATTTTTAGTATATTATAAAAAAAGTCATCGAAAGTGAAGAAAGTTATTCTCTTTTAATTAACTTAATTAAAAGAAGGGAGTTCGAATTTTTAAAAATTATTTTTCCATCTTTTTGGTCATCTTTTACTTTTTGGTTAATTGTTTACAATAATACTAGCTTTTGGAACATGGTTTTAAAATTGTTGTCATTTTAAGTTTGAAAAAAAAAATGGGTTGTCGTCAATAGGATTTCTTTTCGATTGGTGGGATGAATTTAAGATTTTGGTTGTAGGGATACTGGTTGTCAAAGATATAAGTTTCTAAGTTACAATTTTGATTTTGGGAAAAAGAAGGGTGATATTAGGAACGCCATTTTTCAATTTCAGGGTTGATTTTAACTTTTTACTTGCAAATATAGATTGTCAAGGTCATAGTTTCAAAGAAGTTTTAATTCTAACCCCAATMAAAAAATATTGTTATTTAATTGACACTTTTTTATTGAGAGATGGATTTTAATGTTTTCACTAACAACATTACAAAATTGTTCACAACAAAATTGCAAAAAATGAATATATCATGGAATTAATAGACCTCCCAAGAAARTAGTGACCTAACATAAAATAAGAAAAATTCAATATAAAATGATTTTATGATTCATATATGTACATATATAAGATTCTATCTAAATAAGATTGGCACCAATAACACCACATTTGTAAACAAAGGTAAAACTAACGAAATAAAAATGAACTAAATACAATTTTTAGAAAAAAAAAATTCTATCCACTTGTTCTATATGAAAGAAACTAAAAAGACATACGAAAACCACAGCTACAAAGACAAAAGCTACAGGGTCAAAGGATGGAAGAGTTAGGGAGCTCTACTGTAATATCAGTGACATTGAATTGAAAGATGACACATGATAATGATATTGATATTGAATAAAAATGGACTTGTGCAAAAAGATTATCGTTGCAAACTCAATGTTGGATGAAGGTCTTTGGGCCTATACATCTCGTCCAAAACCATGTGACTTTAGTCAGAAATACTAAAATGTCCCAATCTTAATTAAAATGACTTTGGAAAATTCGTCACTCCAAATTAATTGAGGAATGCCCCTATAAAGCGACTTTAGAGTAAGATCACAAGGTCATAATCATATAAGAATTAATATTTAAACTAAGATCACAGAGTCATAAGCATAAAAGAATTAAGATTTTTTTATTTGGTTTCTTGATGAAGTGTATGGTTTTTATTTGTTAATTAACATTATCAATAATTTATACATAAAAAAAGAAAATAGCTAAAAATAAAATCTATTTATATAATTGAATTAAAGTTTTATCTAAATATTGAATTTTTTTTTAGTGAAATCATATTTTTTGTTTTTTAAATTGCGTTTTTGAATGTATAAATTGATTTATTATTGAAAATCTCTTTAGATATTTAAATTATAGAGATTTAATCACTAAAATTTGGAGTTCCAACAATATTTGTCTTGATTTCACTAAAAATTGATCTAAAAATATGCCCTTAAAAACTCCAAAAAATTGAACATTTAAATTAAGCTTTTAATTAATAGTAATTGAGTCTTAAAAGCAATCAGGGTCACTAAGTCAAGTCTTTGGTTAGTTATCTTTTGTTTTCTCTATAGATATTATTGAATCTCATTTAATGTAACTTACCCATTTACCTTCACACCATCCTTGAAAGCAAGAGAGCTTGAAAGATTTTACAAAATATATATTGCATCCACAAAATATAAATATAAATTCCTCTGTAACAAACAACATTTTCTTTCAAACAGTTTAATTTACCCATGATTAACTTTTTAATGCGTCAAATACGTACAGTGATGGAGACCTAGGATACATTTTTAATGTGTTAGAATACTTATAGTGACGCAGAGCGATGGTTAAGAAGCATCGATCGAATTTGATGGTGAAATGTTTGTTGGTTAACACTTTAAATTTTATATTCAATATGTCAATTTTCACTGATTAAACATTTCCAATGTTACCCAGGGTTCTTATGTCTTAAACACTTTTAATTAAACTCGATCAATGGTTGTACATCGTGAAGTTGGGCCCTTATGTCTTAAACACTTTTAATTGAACTCGATGAATGGTTGTACATCGTGAAGTTGGGCTAAATTATATGGAGTATTCTAAACCTTTTATTTTATTTTATTTTTTAATTTTTCAAAGTATTTGTTTTTTTAATCAGTTTTTTTAAAACATAAACTTGTTGAAAATTTAAAGAATTAGGACATTTAGATATTATATTTGGGACATCCAATAAACATGTAGACATGGAGCAAAGTCAACAATTGACTTTGATGGATGCTTATTGGTGTAGATATTAACTTTATACAATTATTTACTGCAAACAGATTTTTAGTAAAAGAAAAAAAAGATACAATGGAAAATACAAACATTACACAAAGATTTTTCCCCTAGAAACCTAAATCGGGAAAACCAGCATATTCTATATTCATTCATACTCATACATTGTTTACAATACAATATACATATAGGATTCAGTGACATCCAAATCCCTAACTCAATGACATGCATTAGTCAACAACCCTAATTCCTTAATTGGAAATAGAAAACCATTGGCAAAAACCATGTGCCAAAAAATTTATCAACAATGGACATGGAAATCGAGGCGACAAGAGAATCAAGGCAAAAAATGCAACATGTTTCCCAAGGAAAAAAAAATTCTCTTGTACGCTTCCCCAAGCACCAGCGCAGGGGGTTATCATCCCCCTGCAACCCCCGAAGGAGAGGCCCGACAGGCCCCCTCAACCCCCCTTGCACCCGACACAATGTAGCAGACGCTAGTCATGCAAATAATATAATACATACCCAACAATTGGATACCTGAATCTGCAATTAAGATAAGCTTAGGTAAAAAATGAACTTGTTGGAATTGCAAATATTAGTTATTGAGATTTCATAGTCGAGTACAATAGGGTTTTTCAGGGCAATGAAACTATTATGCATTCAAAAATGCAAGTTCAACAATGCAAAAGTACAATTTCACCAGCAATTTCATTGATTGATTCATGCAAGAAAATCCAAAAGGTATAATGTTTAGACTTGTCCATTTATTTACAATAGAATTTTGAGGATGTATTGTTTCCTTCATTGTGTGACTTTCTACAACCATGTATGAGGGATATGTGGAGTTCATTCCTTAGTCAACTTGGTCTTGACCTCTCTCATTTGAAAAAAATATTAATAACAAAAAGAATGTTTCAATGTTAGTGATAAATAAAATATTTCATGTAACTAAAATATTTTTATATCAACTATGTATATATAAAATGTAATTGGAAGTAAGAAATTCTTATTCCAAATAGGTGATAAGTGTTTTCTCCATACAAATATGAGATAGTTGTGTTCCTTCAATCTTTATTGAGTTGATATGTGACATTTAAAAAAATTATTCTAATGCCATATATATATATATATATATAAACATTTTAATGGTGTGATTTTTAGTATGAAGGAGATTTGTAATTACTAAAGAAAAGAAGTAGGGTAAATATACATTAACCATGCATATATCAAAATGAAAAGAAAAAATTAAATTAAAAAAAAATAAGAAATGTTTACACTTTTATTAAATATCTAATATTTTTTTATTGGGGAATTGATATGATTTTATGTATGAGTTTCTTATTTACACAACCTTTCACACACACATATAATATTTATAACTTTTTTTTTTACTTGGAGCTCCTGTGAAACCCATCATAAAGTTTTCTCACAAACCATTCGAGCTAAACCCAATTGACATATATACACACATATATATAGATGTCTCCCCAATCGAAATGTGAATCATTTCCATACCATCAAATATATATTAAAATAAATATACACTGAAATATAAGATATACTAGCATGCATTGGTCCAATGACATGAAATAATATTTTTAATTGATCTTAAATTTTGTTCAATTTTTGAAGGATTTGGGTTAATTTAAAATAGAAAATTCCTACACTCATAATTATTAATTATTAAGCATATAACTTATTATAGTGGAATTATGATTATATAAAAAAACTATATTATTTGTAACATGAAGGAAATGTTATTTTGATATAAATAAGTTACTCAGCACACTTTTCCAATAAAAAAGACTTTGCCTTCCATAAATATGCATTTCCACTATTCCCAAAACATCGGATTGACAATAATGTTTATTCTTGGTACTTTGCTTTCTAAAATGAGATTTCGGTTAAATATCTTTTACTGAGCAAACGATGCAGCAAGGAAAAGGAGGAGAAATTGGTATATTACTTTCTAGGAGTTTACTATGTTTAAACAAGCATGTTCATTTTCATTGAGAGACATTGTTATATCTAAATATCTAATTATGTGAACATAGTGAATTGCTAACCAGCAATGAAATTGACAAATTATGCATGGTTTGAACAAAGTTGCGACAATCTTTTCAAAGGGCCATAGTAACAATCTTGGAAAAAGTAGATGCATCATTTTTCAATAATGTGATTTTCAAAATAGAACCAACATCACTAATGATAGATCCTTCACTTAGTTGTTGCGATATATTTAGGTAATATTTTGTATCCAAAAATATTCACGCAATGAGTTTTGAAAAACTTATGAGTTTGATGAGCATCCAATGGACACTTGGTATTGAACGTAGTCTTCAGAAGTATTATGGTTGAATTACCTAGCCTCCATGGGAACAACACACCTAGACATTGCCATATAGTTTACAATTTTTATTTCTAATTTTTAACTGATTTTTGTAATGTTGGTGGGTGTCATAGATAATTTTATGGTTAATTATAAATTTAGTTCAGTAACCTTACAATGAATTTTACATAATTTTATTAACCAAACAAGTTCCATTGTAGTGGTGCATGTCATTCTTTTGAAGATTTTTATACCAAAATTGCATTAGTCTATGTATATTAGCTTATGTTTATACACTTGCTTATGTTCCCAAAATTAGTGTTCCAGAAATGTTTGGACCTGTGATTAAATATAGGAAAACAAAAAAACATGTAGGATGAAGATAATGGAAGTAAAAACTTATTATTACATTGATAGGCTTACACCTATTGGAAATGAGAACAATTAATTATATTTTAATTATAAATTTTAATCTTATAGCTATCAATTAAAGATGTTATTCTTGGTTTTCCTCTCAAATCAATGAATGAGATTTAATGTTGATAACTTCCTAACATTTATGAATGCATTTGTTACCTTATTATTTTTTCACATTTACTTAATCATATTAAAAATTAATATGCAGAAAACCCTCATAAACAATGGTAGGTAAACAACTATTGTCAACTGGTTTTTTCCACTATTACTTGGATATCATAAGTTATCATTTTTTTTTTTTTTCTAATACAGGATGTGATTCGGGTCATGTGATTGGCATATGCGAATCCATTGATAGCCAACGCGACCAACTTGGACATCAAGGGTATGTTCTAGATCCAGGGCCACTCTTATGTTGAATTTCAAAGGCTTCTCACGCTCGTTGTAGAATAGGATGTCAGAACCATAATCGCAGTCTTGAACATTGTATCGAAGTTCTGGGTATTTAAAAAACTCAACTCAATTGGATTTCCTTTTTAATTATTTAAAATGTTTTGTTTCAGAAAAATCTGACATAATAATCCTCTCCTGCTTTCTATTTTGACAGAGATTCACTTTATATCCGTTCAAACCATTTTATGATCGGAAAACAAAGATATAGTTATATTGGAATTCATGAGAGGTATTTTTTTAGGGTTAGGGTTAAAATAGGATTAGAGTTAGGACGCGGCATGAAGTTAAGGAAATTAATATATTTATATATGTCTTTAAATTGACGGTGTGTTTGTTTATATGATGCCTATACGTAGTTGAAAAATCTTAACTTGACCACATTTCATTTTTAATTATTTATAATGTTTTTTTTTTTTTTAAGACAAATCAAACATTATAATCCTCTCATTCTTTATGTTTTTGAGAGATGTTCATGTTATATCCATTGAAACCCTTTTATAATTGGAGAACATTTACATTTTTTTATGCTTTTATGTGTAAGTGTTTATATTGCTTATAAATTGATATATGTAAATATTTTAAATTTAAGATTTATTTTTTTGTTTGCTAGCAGAATCATTTAGGGATCCACAATCCTGAACCACACCAACCTTTAACATGGTTGGATTTTTTGTCTCACCGAGTTTAAAATTCATCATGAAATGCCTTAAAAACACACTCCTTAAACGACTATCCTACACCTGGAGAATTTTAAATTTAAGATTTTTAAATGAGCTTATAAATTGATTTATTTTAATTCACAAGTTCAAAATTAAAAGAAGTAAGGTATGAAAACCTCTATAAACTTTACTAATTAAATAATTGAAAAATAACTTTAAAAATAAATTATTATTATTATATATACAGTTTTTTTAAATAATTTTTAAACTATATTATAAAAAATACATCTCCCAAATACAAAATACTTTTAAAAAATAAAATACCACCAAATAAATAATAAATAAATAGTTCTTTTAGTATAATATAAAAAAAGTCACTTATACTTCTTTTAAAAAATAAAATACCACCAAATAAATAATAAATAGTTTTTTTAGTATAATATAAAAAAAGTCACCGAAAGTGAAGAAAGCTATTCTCTTTTATTTCAAAAAGTCTATAATTTCTATTTTTCTTTGGAGTCTATTTGTTTCCACCAACTAAAGTTGCGCTTTAATATATTTATTTATTTCTTTAGAGTCTATGTATTTTCACCACGTAACGTTTCCCTTTTATATATTCATCTAGAAAAATTATGATGTGTAGTTTTTAAAATGAGTTAAAATTGTTAAATACAAAGTTTTCTATCTTTTTTTTTAATAATTAATAGAATTATAATTTTTATAAATTAAAAAATATATACATATGAAAAATATAATTAGATTTATTTATTGTTTAATTTACTTATTTAAAATTAGTTTTTTTTTTTTATGATTATGGTTAGATATGATGAAATTAAATTTAATTTATGACACTTTAAATATTTAATTTACTTTAAAAATTATTTAAATAAAAAAAAAAAACTTTAACAAAAATTATTTAAATCACCACTTTAATTTAATAATGAGGGATTTTGTCACTTCCTAACTCATAATAATAATTAGAGTTAGGATAGGATAGGATTAGAACTCATAATAATAATAATAATAAGAGTTAGGATAGGATTAGGATTAGGGTTATTTTTATGAATATTTATTTTATAATAATAAGAAAACAGTAATAGAATAATTTAAATTCAACTTAAATAATAATAGCACACTCAATTCAAATAATGATTGCAATAAAAAATATATCAAGAGTAAGAAGAGAGGCTCTGTGCACTAGGGTTAGGGTTGCTTTAGCTTTGGTGCACTTGGTCGCCCCTATAGGGGCTCTATTATTCCGAGGAAAGAGGGCTGCGAGGCACCTCCTACAGTGAAGTGACGACACATGGAAACACCAGAGGGGGTTCCAGGCGCCTAACATTTGAACCTCCGCCAGATCTACGCTCGCAACTCCTCTTTGAGGGCACATTCAAAGACAAGAAAATGGACATAGATTCAGGGAAAACATCAACAAGCACAGTACGCCCATGGATACTTGGGAAATGTATTCCCTAAGTGCCGCAAGCCCCGAAGTACATCATAAGCACACCCAGGATCAAAGAACAGAAGAAATACATGAGAGACTACGCCCTAGTGGGGAAATTTCTAGGGCTTTGGACCTCTGAACGCAAGCTGGTAAAATAGATACAACAATGGTGAAAGCCCAAAGGCCATTACGATCTCCAGCTGGGATCCAAAGGATTCTTCACTATAATCCTGCACAATTTGGACGACATGAATCACATTTTTTATGAAGGGCCTTATTTCTTCAACTTAGCAGGACTTTTCTTGAGATTTTGGACAAAGAAATTTAGCCCTAATATAGAGGAATTTGCGCATGACCCAGTGTGGATAAGACTCTATTCCCTGCTGCATGAGTTATGGTTGGAAGAGATACTAGCTGGCATCGACAATACCATTGGAGTATATGTTAAATCCTCAGAGGCCATGAAGAAATGAAGATATACCTCCTATGCGTGCATCTGTGTTTACCTGAATATCTCAAAGCCACTACCAGGATCCATTACTTTGGAATATCCTAATGAGGAATGGCTGCAAACCATTGACTATGAACACATATCGTTTAGATGCAGAAAATGTCATGAGCATGGGCGCCTCTTCAGGGACTACCCCCTTAATACAATAAGTAAAGACAAAAACCCATAAGCAAGAAAACACAAAGATGGCTTCATCCAGGTGGCAGGCTGACGCAGACAAGGAGGAAAAAGACCAGCAGGCCCGACCAACAAGGAACCGACCTCCAACAACGAATTTGAGGCTTTGCAACAACTTCCATAGAACATGGATGCCCCACGGGTCCCTACAACAGAGAACACGCATCAAAACCCAGAGAAACGAAAAGTTGTGGACACCCCAGGTATGGCCCAAACCACTTCTCCACCCAAATGCAACACAACAGCCATAAAACCCTCAAATATAGAAGATTGGGACATAAAAATGGATCTAGATGAGCAACATCTGGCAGGAATAGACCTAGAGCATTTGGAACAAGCTTATTGGCACTAGAAACTTTATACCATCCCTCTAGACCAGTTTAGAAAAGTCCACAAGGGCTTCCTCAAATCCATAACAGGCTCCACCACTAGATCTAGCTCGGGTTTGGGCATACAAGGAAATACACAGAAAGAGAAACGCAAATCTCAGAAAGATGAAAAGAAAAGATGATAAAAATCAACCAACAAGCTCATCCAAGAGACCGAACACTTTATGGTCAACTCTGGTCAGATCCATATCATATATGACAAATTTCTCCCTCTCCCCTCCCCATCCTCATCATGAAGATCATCTCTTGGAATATAAGGGGACTCAACAGTCGTAGTAAGTAGAAGCTACTACGAGAGATTATCATAGCGCAAAAACCAGACAAAATGATGCTTCAAGAAACAAAATGTGCCACTGGAGAAATGGATAAACTCCTCCCTAGATGTTGTAAGCAAGGGAAAGGTATCTACACAGATGCTATGGGCACAACAGGGGGCTTGGCACTTCTTTGGAACCCAAGCTCAATCACCCTAGACAATGTTTTCACAACCAGATGGCCCATCTCTACCACATACCGCCTCATCGACTTCAATAAGCCTGGCTCCCTGACAAACGTCTATTGGCCAACCACACCAAGGGACAAACATGTTTTCTTAAGGAATCTGGAGGATTTGGCCATCCTAACTACAGGGAACTGATGGATTATTAGATGGGACTTCAATATTATATGCAATCTGGACGAGAAAAGAGGAGGAACACATCGACTTGAAGTGGAGTCTGGGAACATTCAGGTCCTAATAGACAAACTAGGCCTCATTGACATAGACACTCCAAATGGAATCTTCACCTGGATGAATTGAAGAACAGTCTCTCATCAGATAGCTTGTCGGCTTGACTGCTTTCGTCTCTCTGATTCTCTCATGATGGAAGGCACATCACTAGAAGCACACATTCTCGATGTCCATGGATCGGATCATCGACCCATCCAACTCTGGCTTGACATTCCTGCCACTCCAGGACGTAAACCATTCAGGCTGGAGCAATTTTGGCTCAATCACCTGGACTTTCAACAAAACACCCACACTTGGTGGTTAGACGCATATGTTTCACATAGTTCCAGCATGTATAGATTCCAGGATAAATTCAAAAACTTCAAGGAGAAGCTCAAGGCTTCGAATAAACAAACCTTCAACAATATATTTGAAGCCCAAAAGAAACTTATGGATCAAATGGGCATCATACAAAACCAAATCCACGATCAAGGAATATCTAAGGATCTCAAAACACAGGAAGCAACAATAAGACAAAAGATGGAGGAAAGAAAATCCCAAGAAGAGATCTTGTGGAGGCAAAAGTCTTGCATCCAATGGCTAAGGGCGATTGAAACA
The DNA here is from genome assembly GCA_009831015.1 of Picea engelmannii. NCBI lineage: Eukaryota > Viridiplantae > Streptophyta > Pinopsida > Pinales > Pinaceae > Picea > Picea engelmannii. The sequence goes on from ML810018.1 coordinate 39,795, forward strand.
CCAAGTTCTTCCACAGGTCTACCATTCAAAGAAGACATGCCAATCATATTACGCAGTTGATCACATACAATGGGAAAACCCTCCATTATCATGAGGATCTGGAAGCGGAGATGGCTACCTACTATTAAGATCTCTTGACAGAACCCCAAGGGGACATATCTCAAGCCATAGCGCAAGTCACACAACACATACCCTCCAAAATCACAGAGGAACAAAATGCAACTTTTCTACGATAAATCACGCTCAAGGAAGTGGATAGGCACTCCATGACACCCTTATGGGAGGAGGTTTGGGAAATCATTGAAGATTCCAGAGTCTCATGTCAATTCCTTCCAACGCTTAACTCCACCTTCCTGACCCTTATTCCCAAAGAAGAGCTAGTAAATCACAACAAACAGTTCAGACCAATCACTCTCTACAATGTCATCTACAAGCTCTTAAAAAAGGTAATCACCCGGAGACTCAAGCCCATCCTCCCCTTCATCATTTCACCAGAGCAATCAAGGTACATGGAAGGAAGAAAAATCTTGGATAGCATCATCCTAGCGCATGAAGTGATCCAGTCTTTATAGAAGACTCGCACTCCAGGTATGCTTTTAAAACTTGACCTTTCCAAATATTGAGAGTGTGTGGAGAGAGAGAGAGAGAGAGAGAGAGAGAGAGAAACAATGAGGGAGAAAGGGGGGGTAGAGGGACACAAGGAGAGAGGGGAAGAGGGGGAAGAGAGAGGGATATGGAGAGAGAGAGAGGGGAGAGAGAGTGAACGAGGGATAGGGAGAGTGAGGTCAGAGAGAAAGAGAGGAAGATAAAGGGAGGGAGGGAGAGAGGGGAAAGGGGGCAGAGAGAGAGAGAGAGAGAAAGATGATTTATTCACATTAACAGGAACGTGCACGCATTCTTGTTGCTAATAACATGCACACATTTTAGGAACGTGTGCATGCTTTAGGAACGCACACACATTTTAGGAATGTGTGCATGCTTTAGGAATGCATGTGCACTTTAGGAATGTGTGCGCTTTCCTAAAGTGTGCGTGCATTATTTGAATTTCAATTTTTTTGGGGCGGGAGTGACAAATCTAGAATACGTGTTTATTGAGTTGGTTTCTTCAAATTTAGGTTCGGGATGACAAACCTAGTGGTTCGGTCTACAAATACACAAAACCTCCATTTTTATGAATTCATCTCCATATCTTTGTTTTTGACATTATTTTCTATAGGCTACACAATTAAGTTATTAATGAAAATATAAACACATATAGAGTTGGCAGTGCAGATTCCAAATATGCAATTTTTTTTTAAATTAATAATTTTTACTATTTTTAATCTATTTTTGTCTTGACATATATCAAAATCCTATAATATGTACCTCTCTTATTTTGTTATAACTTGTTTTTAGCTTAACCATTTATCTAATGAGTTATATGTGGCACTAGAAGATACCGATATCTACATTCTAAAAAAAAAAGAAATCATTTTGATCATGTAAAGACCATCTTAACCTGCACGAACAAAAGACGTTGTAATTTCAGGGATATGTTGACTTTGATAATTTAATATATATATATATATATATTATAAATTTCCAAAAATACACGGCACAAGAAAAATGGGTTCTCTACAAGTATACAAGTTTTTAGAACAAAATTCCATTGTTAAGGTACTCAACACCTACATGACCAAAAACATATACCTTATATTTTATTGGAAAAATAAGATACCATTGTTATAAAAAAATCAAATTTGACATAGGTATTCACAATTTCTATGAATAAAAGTTGTATATTCAAAAATCCAATTCAATTTCCTACATTTCATATTTTTACACCATATTCAAATTCATTGTAAAAGTACCTTGAATAACCCCTCCAAGTTAACAAATTGTTGTTTTTCCAGGTTTTCATTGCCACTAACGTGTCATGAGAGACCATCATTTACTTGCACTCACCCTTAACTTGGAAGAAGGGTCCATTGAACATGCGTTTAAGACTCAGAACACCTTTAGCAGGGATAGAGAAAAAGGAAACAGAGGGAGAAATTAGAGAGGAAGAGACAGAGGAAATCAGAATGTAGATGGCAAACACTCAAAGGAACAACATCCGCATTCAAGAGACCCACATAATCAAAGATGAAGAGGGAGAACAAGGACATACAAGTCCATAATTCAATGTTATTATTGTAGAAAATTTGGCTACTATGAAAGTGAGTGCAGAAAGAAACAATCAGATCAGAACATAGGTAGAGAAAATGTATCCACCAACAAAGGAGAATCATATGAAGTAATGTTTCTTTCATGCCATACATCTAAAGGAGGTCACTCCAAGGACCTTTGGTTGCTAGACAACAGATGCAAAAATCACATGACAGGTAACAAAGATTAATTTCTTGCATGGATACTATTGTTAAATCCGAAATTACCCTAGGAGATGACTCTCAATTAAAATCCCTAGGTAAAGGAATTGTATATGTCTTATCTAAACAAAATCAGAAGAAAGACACACATGATGTATACTATGTACCAAACCTGAAACATAATATGATTAATGTAGAAGAGTTAATGGAGCATGGTTATGATGTCTTATTTAAAGGCTCAACATGCTTGATTTTGGGCAAATCACACAGTAGGAAGCTAATTGCAAAAATTGAGATGACTAATAATAAGATGTTTCCCCTAAACCCAAGAAGTGTAAATTTTTCCCAATCATATGCCCAAATTATCTCAAACACAAATGAAACTCTCCTATGGCATTCTAGGTTTGGTCACCTTCCATTTAAGAGTTTAAGTCTTCTTCATAAACATGCAATGGTCAAAGGTCTTCCTATTTTAAATGAAATTGACATCCCATGTGAAAGTTGTATACTTGGAAAGCATAAAAGAGACAACTTTCCGACATCCTCAAGTAGAGCAAAAGAACATCTTGAATTAGTTCATGCAATCCTCTGTGGATCAATGCAAACCCAATCAATTGGTGGTAGTTTTTTTTTTTTTTTTCTGACGTTTATTGATGATTTTGGCGAAGAAAACATAGATCTTTCGACCAGGGTAGATAAGTTGGTCCAAATATGCCAGATCCTAGAGTGTGGCAGATAAACAACAGAACAAAGGGCACTGTAAGACTCTTCACATAGTGGAGAGCAGCCTAATCCAATCAGCAGTGCAACCCGAGATGATGAAGCAAGAAGGCGATAAGCCAGACAAAGATTGTTAGTGTTGTGCCTAGAGGCAGAGATCAAAGAAGAAGCTATTCAATTTTCCTTTTGTTGTTGTTTTAGTTTGTTTGTTCTTATTAGTTTATTTGGTATTTGAATGTTTTGAAATAAATGAACTAGATTTGTTTCTAGAGAGTTGTTGCCATAGAGTCATGGTAAAATTGGTCACATGGGTGATAATGATGTAATGGAAAAATGTAATGGGCTTGTTGGGAATTTCGTAAAGCATATAGAATTCTTGTTGTACCTGAGTGAAATGTTGAAATACTATTGTAAGGGGTGCATGATCGGTTGTACCCGACAACCCAGAGGTTTGTGGTTCAAGTTCTAAACCTTCCCATAGGCAAGTTGTATTCTCCAAATGTTTATGAAGCCCCATTGATTCAGGGCTACATAGATTAGTATGTGATCATGTAGCACATATCCCTCTTATGCATAGAACGGATGTCACATCAAGTTGTGGAATGAACC
>ML810018.1:70009-91088 GCA_009831015.1 Picea engelmannii
AAAGTAACGTCACAATCTGAAGAAACATAAACATGTTGTCACAATGTGACAATCATATCCTAGTTTTTGCAATGTGACCAACATAGTTACATCACAATATAATGAACGATGTAATGTCACAATGTGATTTACATAGCCCTTTCATTGTAATGTGACAAGCATATCCCGGTCCTCGCAATTTGTCAAACATATCCTCACATTGCAATGCCATGCAAATATACTAATGTCACAATGTGACAAACATTTAAAAACGTCACATGTTGTGAACATAGCCCATTGTCACAATGTGATGTACATACATTTTATTAATATGTCGAACCCAAAAAAAACTTTTCATGTGATGAACATAAATCTATGTTTCAATTTGATGAACACAACTAGATGTTGCAACATGATGAAGATAGAAATGTTGCAATTTGATGAACACAACTAGATGTCGCAACATGACAAAGATAGAAATGTTGCAATGTGATGAATATAGTAATGTCACAATGTGATGAACATAGTAATGTCACAATATGACAAACAATGCAACATTGCAACCTAAAAAATAATGCAACATCGCAACATGATGGCCATAGCCATGTCGTCATAATGTGACAAGCACTTCTTTGTCATCATAATATGACGAATATAGTTACATCACAATGAGACTGAAAGTGTAACGTCACAATCCGACAAACATAAACATGTCGTCACATTGTGATGAGCATATCCCTATCATCACAATCTTATGAACATAGTTACATCACAATACGATAAATATTTTAATGTCATAATCTGACGAACATAGCCTTTTCATCACAATGTAGAGAGAATATCCCTCTCCTCACAATGTGTCAAATATATCCCAACATTTCAATGTCATGCAAATATACTAACGTCACAATGTGACAAACATTTCCAAATGTCACATGTGATGAACATAGCCCATTGTCGCCATGTGATGTACATACATTTTCGTAATATGTCGAACAAAAACCAACCTTGTCATGTGATGAACATAACTCTATGTTGCAATTTAACAAACAAAATTGGACATTGTAGTGCAATGAAGATAGTAATTTTGCAATGTGATTAATATAGTGATGTGATAATGTGATGAACATAGTAATGTTGGCATCTGACAAACAATGCAATGTCACAATGTGACAAACAGAACCATGTCATCACAATGTGATGAGCATATCCCTCTCATTACAATGTGATGAGCATAGGAAAATCACAATTCTATGAATAGTGTAACGTCGCAATCTGACAAACATAACTTGACGTTGCGTTTTGATGAATAGAACCAAACATTGCAATGAGAAAAAAATAAGAATGTTACAATGTGATGAATATAGTAATGTTGCAATGTAATGTCCTAAACATCGCAATGTGATAAACATAGTAATGTCCTAAACATCACAATGTGATGACCATAGCCATGTTGTCACAATGTGAAAAGCATTTCCGTGTTTTCACAATGAGACAAACATAGTTACATCACAATGTGACAAAGAAAGTAACGTCACAATCTGACGAACATAGACATATTGTCACAATGTGAGAAACATATCCTTGTCTTTACAATGTGAACAACATAGTTACATCATAACCTCATGAACAGTGTAACGTCACAATATGATGAACATAGCCCTTTTGTTGCAATGTGACAAGCATATCATTGTCCTTGTAATGTGTCAAATGTATCCTCACATTGTAATGCCATGCAGATATAATAATGTCACACTATGAAAAAAAAATCCAAATGTCACATGTGATGAACATAGCCCATTGTCGCAATGTGATGTAAATACATTTTCTAATATTTCGAACCCAAACCAACCTTGTCATATGATGAACATAACTCTATGTTGCAATTTGACGAACACAATTGGATGTTGCAGTGTGACGAACATAATAATGTTGCAATGTGATGAAGATAGTAATGTCACAATTTGATGAACATAGTAATGTCGCAATATGACAAACATAGTAATTTCACAATATGAAAAACAATCCAACGTTGTAACCTAACAAATAGTGCAACATTGCAATGTGATGAGAATTTCCCTATCGTCGCAATGTGATGAACATATTTACAACACAATGAGACCAAGAGTGTAATGTTGCAATATGAAAAACATAGACATATCATCACAATGTGACGATCATATTCATGTCAACGCAATATGATGAACATAGTTACATCACAATCCGAAAAATAGTGTAATGTCACAATCTGACAAACATAGCCATTTCGTCACAATGTGATGAGCATATCCTTGTCCTCACAATGTGTCAGACATATCCCCACGTTTCCATGTCATGCAAATATACTAACATCACAATGTGACAAACATTTCCAAATGTCACATGTGATGAACATAGCCCATTGTCGTAATGTGATGTACATACATTTTTGTAATATGTCGAACACAAACCAACCTTGTCATGTGATGAACATAACTGTATATTGCAATTTGAAAAACAAAATTGAACGTTGCAACATGATGAAGATAATAATGTTGCAATGTGACAAATATAGTAATGTCACAATATGATGAACATAGTAATGTATTAATTTGAAAAATAGTGCAACGTCACAATGTGACAAAAATAGTTTTGTCGTCACAATGTGACGAGCATATCCATGCCATCACAATGTGACCAACATAGTAACATGAGAATCTGACGAATAGTGTAGCATCACAATCTGACGAAAATAACTTGATGATGGAATTTGATGAACATAACCAAACGTAGCAACTAGACTAACATAGGAATGTTGCAATGTGATGAATATAGTAATGTCACAATGTGATGAACATAGTAACATCACACTCTTAAAATAATGCAACATATCTATGTGATGTCCATAACGATGTTGTCACAATGGGACGAGCGTTTCCCTATTCTCACAATGCGACAAAAAAAGTAACGCCACAATTTGATGAACACATACATGTTGTCACAATGTGACAAGCATATCCTTTTTTTTGCAATGTGACCAACATAGTTACATCACAATCTAACGAAAAATGTAACGTCACAATATGATGGAAATAGCCCTTTCGTCCCAATGTGACGAGCATATCCCTATCCTCGCAATGTGTCAAAGATATCCCCATATTGCAATTCCATGCAAATATACTAATGTCACAATGTGACAAACATTTCCTAACATCACATGTGATGAACATATCCCATTGTCACAATGTTATGTACATACATTTTCTTAGTATGATGAACCTAAACCAACCTTGTCATGTGATGGATATAACTCTATGTCCCATTTTGACGAACACAATTTTACGTTGCAGGATGACACAGATAGTAATGTTTCAATGTGATGAAAATAGTGATGTCACAATGTGATGAACATAGTAATGTCACAATCTGACAAATAATGCAGCGTCGCAACCTAACAAATAGTGCAACATCGCAACGTGATTACCAGAGCCATGTCATCCCAATGTGAAGATCATTTCTCTGTCATCACAATGTAACAAACATAGTTACATCACAATGAGACCAACAAGGCAACGTTAGAATATGACAAACATAGACATGTCTTCACAATGTGACAAACATATACTTGTCATTGCAATCTGATGAACACAGTTACATCACAATCTAACGAACAATGTAACGTCACAATATGATGAACATATCTCTTTCATCAAAATGTGATGAGCATATCCCTCTCCTTTCAATGTGTTAAACATATCCCCATGTTGGAATGTCATGCAAATACACTAACGTCACAATGTGACAAGCATTTCCAAACCTCACATGCGATGAACATAGCCCATTTTCATAATTTTATGTAAATACATTTTCTTAATATTTCAAACACAAACCAACCTTGTCATGTGATGAACATAGCTATATGTTTCAATTTAACAAACAAAATTGGATGTTGCAGCATGATGAAGATAGTAATGTTGCAATGTGATGAATATAGTGATGTCGCAATGTGATGAAAATAGTAATGTCACAATGTGACAAATAGTGCAATGTCAAAATGTGACAAACATAGCCATGTCGTCACAATGTGATGAGCATATCCCTATCATCACAATGTGATGAACATAATAACATCACAATTCGACGAATACTGTAACATCGCAATCTAACAAACATATCCCTTTTGTCGCAATGTAATGAGAATATCCCTACCCTCGCAATGTGTCAAACATATCATCACATTACAATGTGAGGCAAATATACTAACGTTACATTATGACAAATATTTCCAAATGTCACATGTGACGAACACAACCCATTATCCAATGTGATGTACACACATTTTCGTAATATCTAGAACACAAACCAACCTTGTCACGTGATGAACATAACTCAATGTTGCAACTTGATGAACAAAACCAGAGGTTGCAACATGATGAACATGATAATATTGGAATGTGACAAATATATAGTAATGTCACAATGTGATGAACACAATAACATTGCAATCTAACAAACAATGCAACGTTGCAATGTGATGAACATAGCCATGTTATCACCATGTGACGAGCATATCCCCGTCATCACAATGTGATGAGCTTAGTGATGTAGCCACCATGTGACGAGCATATCCTTGTTTTCGCAATGTGATGAACATAGCCATGCCATCACAAGGTGACGAGCATATCCATGTTGTCACAACGTGATGAACATAGTAACATCACTATCCGACGAATAGTGTAACATCGCATTATGACGGACATAGCCCCGTCATCGCAATGTGACAAGCATATCCTTGTCCTCACAATGTGTCGAATATATCCTCACATTGCAATGTGACAAAAATATATCAACATCACAATGTGATAAAATTTTCCAAATGTCATAATGTGACAAAAAAATCCCATTATCGCAATGTGATGTATGGACCCTATGTTGCAATATGGAAAACATATCTCAACATTGCAATGTGATGAACATTTCCCGACATCGCAATGTGACAAAAATAACCTACTATAAGAATGTGATATACATATTCCAATTCCATTATGTCACAAACAAAAACCCTACTTCGTAATGTGATAACCATAACCTTACGATGTCATATGATGAACAAAACATGATGTTGCGATGTGACGAACAAAACCTGATCAACATTAGAATGTTATAGGGCCATAGTAAACAATGTTTAAACATAATCAACATGATCCACCATAATGAGCTCTACATGGTCTATGAAGGTCAGCCATGGACATGGCCAATCATAGTCATGCTCATTCAACCATAATCAACCATGGTCATGGTCAACCATAGTCAACCATGATCAATAATACTCATCTTTGGTCCACGTCAAGCTCATCCATAGATAACCATAGCCAGTCATGGAAAACCATAGTCAACCATGGTCAAGGTCAACCATAGTAGACCATACTCTTGGTCATGATCAATAATAGTTAACCATAGTTAAGGTAATGGTCAACCATAACCATAGTTAAGGTTAAACATGGTGAATTCCATTCATCGTCATGGTCAACCATGGTCATGGCCATCCATGGTAATCTATGGAAAACAACTATCAAACATGATTAAATATTGCCAACCATGGTCAACCATAGTGAAGGTTATTCTCAACCATGGCCAACCATAGTAAACCAAAGTCAATCGAGGTCTAGCAAAGTTAACCACGTTCATGGTTACTGTCATGGAAAATAATTGTCAACCATGGTCAACGTCAACCACAATCAACCATGGTCGACCATAGTCAACAATAGTAAACCAAAGTATAAGAAGGTCTATTAAAGTTAACCATGGTCATGGTAAACCAAGGTCAACCACAATTAACCATGTTCATAGTCAACCAAGGTCAACCTTATTTAATCATAGTCAGCCATAGTAAATCAAAGTCAACAAAGGTGTAACAAAGTTAACCATGGCCATGGTCATTGTTATGGTCACACATAAGAAACCATGGTCATAGTCTACCATATTCACAATCATGGTCAACCATGGAGTCATCATTTACCATAGTCAACCAAACTCTATCACAGTCAACCATGGTCACAGTCGATGTAGTCATCCATGCTCAAACATTTCCTAAACAATTCATTATTATTTGTGTTGATATTTTTATTTCAAAATCTATTAATCCTCTTCATACATGGTCATGGTCAATTATATTCAACCATAGTAAAAGTTACGATCAAGTGTAGTCATAATTAAGGTCAACCATGATCAATGTCAACAATAGGCATGGTCAACGATGTTCACAGTCAACCATCATCAGCTATGGTCAACATATGTTAACCATGGTCAACCACAATCAACGAAGGTCAAGCTTATTGAAGGTCATGCTTAATATCTTTTAAAAATAAAGGGAAGATCAACCTTATGTATTATTATGTTATTAATGTATTAATACTTTCATGTATTGATGTCAAAAAATGTATTTTTACTTTATTAATGTACTATTAATACTTTATTACTTCAATGTATCAATGTATTTTTATATACTTTAATACGTTATTAATGTATGAATGCTTTATTAATGTATTCATTAATAATACTTTACTAATATATTAATGTTTTACTTAATAATATTATATTAATGTATTAATTAATTAACTAATACTTTAAAGGATTTTTGTAGTAATGTATTTTTAATGTATTAATACTTTAATAATGTATTTATAATGTATTACTTTATTAAGGTATCAATATATTTTGAATGTTTTAAAGTAATAGTATTTTATTAATATATTATTGTTATACATTATTAATATATCATTAATTTTACATTGCATATGTTAATCGACAGTATATCAACCACTTTTATAAAGTGATTGTTACTAGTATATTTAAGCTCAAAATAATGGACCTAATGGTTAAGAACATGTGTTTCCTCTTAAGAGGTCACAGGTTCAAATCCAGAAGGGGGTAGGGTATGTATACCTTCGTACGGTTTACTAGTCAAATTGCTGAGCGGAGGGGGTACCTTGTCCCACAAACAAGGAGGTCTCAACCCTTGAAAACAACATGTAGATTAAAACTCAAACTACACTGGACCGTGTGGTGGAGTCAAAACGTTGGTTGCGCCCCTTCTCTAAAACTCCCACTACCGAGCTCATCGCTATGATACTATTACCCAAAAACATGGGCCATTTGCATGACATGTAAGGTCATTAAAGTTGATAAAGTCATTACTTCCTTTCAATATGTCCTCATGACATCGTTTGAGCGGCACGCTTTCCAAACTTGTCACTTATTAATAAAGATACACGTAATGTGTAATTTTCAACGTTTAATATGGAATTCTAATTGTATTTTTCTCTTCCACTGGGCTACTTACAATTGTCTTGAGCTTCGAAGTCTATATATATTTTAACAATCTCTTCTTCCCTTTGGATGGCATGTACCAATATGGATTCAATTAATACATACAATGCCAATAACGTCAATGATCTGTCAGGTATCTGCGAGGGACCATCTTTCTTATACTGAAGTAGTTGATTTTTTTAAGTTCAAAATGGTCATTTATAATATCATTGTCTTCAGTTCCAAGAGATTAGGACTCGTGTGGGTAAATATGCTATTTTTTTTAAACTTAGTATTGGCTAGTATTTTAGCTGCCCAATCCTAAAACTTCTTTCCCAATTGGAAAAAAAAGAAGGTGTGCTCCATATCTAGCTCTGCTTTATTGTAAAGATGACGTTTTTCTGACCAAATTCCTGAATTCTAGATTTTCTTCCATGCTCTATAATAAATATATTATAGATGTAGAAGATAATTCTTTATGCATATTTTTAAAACATATTTGGAAATGGTAGAGAAAAATGAGATCTCACATTTCCCTACAATGGAATGATACCCAACGTAAAATAGTTACTCGAAAACAAAATGTGGGAATCACATGGAGGTATTTTTCACCGTTTTATGAACCATCAAAATGTCACTTGCATAAGGATTTGGCATATTTATTTATTATTCTAGAGGAAATATATGAAGTGAAGGATCTCAAGCATGTTTTTTCATATGAAGATAGTTATTCGTGGTGCTTAGCATGATTTCAATTGGTATAATCATAGGTATGTTTGTTGTGTGATAGAAGTATATATTAAATAGATTAAATGGCACAAATTACAGAACAAAGACAATAGCAATCATACAAATTAACATAATAATTTTATGTTGTAAAACTCTATACAGGGAATTATTCATGGGACAATGATATTCGGTTTATTTACCGTTCAAGGGAGATATTACAAAAACCACACTAGGATTATCACTCACACTCAAAACCCCCTCAAATCTCTAATGTCTTTATGGATGTACCTGGATTTATAGTAGCTCTTCACAGTTATAAAACTGATTAAATTAATGTGGATCCCAAAATTGGGTGAACTGTTTCAAGAGAAAACAAAAGAAAAAAAGCCACAAAATATGCTAATATCCACAATATCTTGGGAAATCCGTTGGTATATCTTACCAATCTCCACCTTGACAACAATTTACTTGAATATCATGTCTAGTTTATTCATCACCTTTTCCTGCAAGCCAAGAGAATCCGAACACCATTGTAGCTTCTCTAATAAAATTGGTTTCTTGAACACATCTGTATGATTTGCTTGAGTTTGGATTTTCTCAAGGATCACTTCACCTCCAACATGTCTTCCAAAATTATGCTTTAAGACATATCCTGATGTAAATCCCCTCTTATCCAAAATACCTGCAAAATATAAATTACAATTACCACATACTAAACGACTGCAACCATTATAGGTGACATTTGTGCCGCTAAAACTCTAAAGCACACATTTCACTTCTTCGCCTAAATTTTCCATGTGTTTGACAACATCAATGGAATGTCAAATATCTTGTCTTAACCATTTCATCGCATACAATATAACTCCTACTGAACTGACACACAGTATATGAGACATAACCTTTTATTATTTATAAACATGACCTAAACTTGAAGAAAAGTTATAATGGAAAGAAACATGGATATTAACATGTCTCATAATGTTCATACTGAACTTCAATAGTATCGATTTATGTTGTGAAAACCACAAATTTCCATGTATATTGTCTCTGTGTTCTTATATGCTCAAAATTTGTTTTGCGGCTCCTTGATCCTTCATTTGAAATGTCCTATCCAATTGAGCCTTTATTTTACTGATCTCAAGCATGCTTTGGCCTGCAGTAAACATATCATGTGAAAATAACATCAGGATAGTGAATGTACTATTAACAGTAAAGTCATACTTACCCCTTGAAAGGTTTTGGCTCACTATGAAGGATTCAAGCCTCTTGTACAGTTCCCTAGGTACCATTAGGCCATACAATGAATCCTCGGGCTTGCAAACAAATATTCCTTTGCGATTTTGAACAAACCATTCTAGTTGTTCCAAACACATTATAAATTTGTTAATGATTATTTTGTGAGAAGTAGGATCCCACACTCTACATCCCTTTTCTCCATCATCATAACAAGAAGAGATATAATACAAATAGGAATTCAGAAACAAAGATTTTAATTCTGGAAGAAAATTATAGTTCTGCAACCCTTTCTTTCTCATATGACCTTGTTGCTTCTTCCATAAAAAATAAGATACATTTGTCACCTCATATGTCACTTCAATATTTCCTTTCAACGTATAAATATTACCAATCTTCATTTCCTTCATCAATAGTAAACTTCCTTTAGACACTTTGATTGCTCCACCTTGACCTGAATACTTATATCCACTAGAATCCAAAACCCCTAATGAAATCAAATTGATCTTAAGTTCAGATACATATCTTACATCCATTAATTCTCTAAAAATACCATCGAACATCATGATTCTAATATTCCCAACCCCAACAATTTTACAAGGAATACCATTTCCCATAAACACTACACCTTCATCAACATATTGGTAAGAAATGAAGCAATTTCTATGTGAGAACATGTGGTGGGAGGTACCAGAATCTAACTGCCATTCTTCCTGATATTTTAAAATAATAGAGACAAATAAAACTTCATGAGACATACCTGAAGTTATCGCAACAAAATTTGCTTCCTTTGTAGATTTCTCCTTGAATTATTTTCTTCTCCAACAATATTTTTTGAGATTCCAGTTTTACGACAATACTAACATTTTTCTCTACCCTTTCTACTTGTTGACTTAGTTCTTGAAGAACCTCTCTGCTTTTTTTTTTTTTCCTTTGGATCGCCCTCTAACCACTATTGCCTCAGAAGTTGAGGTTTCTTGACTATATTTCCTCATATCCTCATCCAACAAAGCTCCCATAACAAAGTCATAATCTAAAATGTATGTCGAGCTAAATCTAATAGAGGTGACTAAATTATCCCAAGACTTAGGCAATGAACACAATAGTGTAACAACCATATCTTCATATTTGAGTTTAACTTCCATACTAGTCAACTGAAAAATAAGATTATTAAAAGAATTTATATGGTATACAATTTTTGTACCTTCTTTCATTTGCAAAATGTATAATTGCTTCTTCAAGTAAATTATGCTCGTCAAGGTCTTCGTCATATACAAACTTTCCATTTTGTTCCAGAAGCTTGATGTTGTTTTCTCTCCTACAATATTAAATATAACTTCATATTCCAGACACAGATGAACGATAATGAGTTCTCTTGCATCCATATCTCCCCACTCCTTGTTCATCATGACTATTGGTTTCTTTGTCCTTCTCGCCAATGTTTTTTGCAAACCCTGTTGCACAAGTAGATCCTTCATCCTGAGCTTCTAGAGCTCAAAATTATTCTTTTCATTGAATTTCTTGACTTAAAACTTAAAACTTTGAACCTTATCCATTTGCTAAAGCCCCCTAAAAAAGTTGAACTGTATAAAAAAATAAATAAAACCTTACTATTTTTATGGTATTGAAGTGGGACGCTCCCCCACTGATATGCACAGAGCATCTGGGATTCTCCCCTCACTGTTTACTGGGCACATCCCTCCAGGGATGCTACTATCGTCGTTTACAGGGCGTTTCTCAGATAATAAAAATTCAATGTTGTAAGTGTGGAAGCGGGAGAGGCTCCTCAAACACTCCTTAGGAAGCATCCATTAGCCGAAAAATTTCAAGGATGCTCCTCCAAAGAATTTTTATTCCAGTGCTACGATCAGATTTCTATTCTCAGATCTGGTAATAACTCTCCTTCATGTGAAAAATATCTCCCAAATGTTCTTGAACTTCACGAGGATCTACTCAATTTACCTTGATGAACCTGTTGTAATACCACTAGTTGTGTGGTGGAAGAAAATATCAAATAGATTAAATGACACAAATTATAGAACATAAACAATATAAATCACACAAATTAACACAACAATTTTACATTGTAAAATATTATATAGGGAAAGATCCACGGGACAATGATATTCAGTTTATTTATCGTTCAATGGAGATATTACAACAACAATGACACCAGGCTTATAACTCACGCTCAAAACCCCCTCATCTCGCTAATGCCTCTATGGGTGTACATGGATTTCTAGAAGATCTTCATAGTTATAAAACTGATTAAATTAATGTGGATTCCAAAATTAGGTGAACTGTTTCAACAGAAAACAGAATAAAAGGAGCCACAAAATCTGCTAATATCCACAAAATCTTGCGAAATTCCTTGGCATATATTAACAATGTTTCCTTTATAAATATTTTTTTTTTTTTGTTTATGTTTCCATTTTTTTTTAGGTATTCTCTACATGTTTCTAGTGGATTTAAGAACTTATAAAATGGCCAGGCTTGGAATACGTGTCTTTTAGATTTTGAAAGGTAGATTCTATTTCTGTTCCTTCGTAAAGGACTTGATGGAAAAAGTGTATTATAGTCCTTGCTCCTTGGAAAAAATGCTTATTTTGGAAATCCTTTCATTACAAGTTATGTATTTCATCTCTTCTTCGTTCATAATGTAAAACTAAATATATGATTAAATTACTCAAAATGATCATTCCAATGTTGTGTTTGAGTGCACATATTTTTCCTTATATTCCCTTTTCAAAAAGAATTGATACTTATCTCATTTGTCTCTATGTGGAATTAGTTGATTTCTTTATAAATGATCATTCCATTGTTGTGTTTGACTACACAAATTTTTCCTTTTATTCCCTTTTCAAGAAGAACGGATACTTCTTTGGTCTCTATGTGGAATTAGTTGATTATTTTATATGGGGAAATTTGATATTTTGGAAAGAAGAGAGAATAAACCTTGTTAGTTCACCCTAGTATACTTTATTTTTTTAGTAGGATAACCTAAATAACTAGAGAAATTGGGTTAGTTTTGTTATTAAGGGGCATCTTGAAAGTATTTTTAACAAGATAATAAATGTTTACTTATCAAAATGATTTTTCCACTTAACTTTATTACATCCTAACCTCTTGATAAGGTGAGTTTTGTGATGCTTCTATGTTATTTGTATAGCCTGATGGGACAAGTTTTCTTGGTTAAATTAAACAAGTTCCCTTGATTAACTCAAAACTAATTTGTTGGTTGAATTTAATCTATTATACCATCTTTTTCCTTGTAGGGGTTCTTCACTAGTATTCATCTAGATTCTCTTTCTTCAAAAGAGATGGACTTTATAGCTAGGAAAAAAGTGTATTATTTAGTACTATGAAACTATCATAAGAAATGAGCCAATGATTTTTACACATTTTATTTCTTATTTCTTCACACAATACTTTTATTTAAATGTAAATTTTACTTTGGCATCCATGTATCAATGTTTATCCAATCTTACAACTTAAATTGACAATAGAGCCATTAACATTTTCTTTCACAACATATTGGATACTTTGTAGAGGTGTAATGAAGTATGGGAAAGTTGCAAGAATCCAGAAATAGAAATCTTGCATAAAATATAGTAGTTTAAATTTACCAAAGAAATAACTCTTGCAGAAAACAAAATCAACTCCCCACTTAGTAAACGGGCCAAGAAGGAATAATCTGGCATGAGAAACACCTCTTGACCCTTCTATGGATCCTTTAAATATCGACAACCAAAAGTACCCAGCGCACAAAATATTATGGGTTGTCACCAGTCCTGATAAGTGACCGCCACAGACTCCATTGTGATAGTCATTAAGCACATATTTTTCTTCCTCATGGGTTAAGAAATGATGTAGAATTGAATGAATTCTTTGACAATACAAAGTGTCTTCGATGATAAGGTAATTATTTGATTGATGTGTAATCCGTTGTTGGTGATCCTTTGAGTAATGCGAGGAAAACTTGAGATTCTGGAGATATATAAGGATATATTTGTACCATGGGTCAGTAGAAGAGATGAGGAATATACACTCATTTGGAAATGAGTCAATAACTTGATTCTCCTCATACTCTAGTAAGAAATTTGACATAATTTCAAGGAAAACTAATGACTTCTTCGATTTGGCAGAAGAAAAATCCAAATCAAACTACTGAAGAAAAACAATATTTTTTTTATAATTCCCGCCAATTATTCGTCGAGTCAAAACACACTGAAAAGGGTTAKCATCAACGATGATGGTYGTCTTGCACAAAAGAATATAATTTTGGAGACGTTGAACAACATGAAATGTTGCTAAGGCTATTTTTTCGATATGAGAATAGTTTRGATCAGGTCCCATCAAGGCTTGACTCAAATAATAGATGGCATGCTCTTGGAGATTATCATTCTCTTGAACTAATATCATGTGGATAGAGGATTCAACTGTCGCGATATATTGTATAAAATCTCTATTATAATCTATAGGTCTAWGGGATGGATTCGAAACTAGATGTTTCTTCAATGTGTTGAAAGAACGTTGTGTCAACTCATCTAGATAAAATAGGATTCCCTTCTTCAATAGGCACATAATTGTTTTTGTGATATTAGCATAGTTTGGTACAAAATGTCGAAGGAAATTTTCCTTTCCTTGTAGATTCTCAAGTTAACGTATTCTACATAGGGGAGGAAACTGAGTTATTTATTATACCTTCAAAGGGTCAACCGTGATCCCTTTAGTAGAAACGATAAATCCTAAGAGTTGTCCTAAAGTCACACAAAAAATACATTTGTGTGGATTCAAGCGAATTTGATAGTGACGAAATATCTTTAAGACAAGGTGGAGGTGTAGAATATGTTGCACCCTCTTACGGATGTTGGAAGTGAGATCATCCAAATAAGCCTCCACTATGTGCTTCATATCACAGAAAGAGAACATCATGGCCTATTGAAAATTAGCTCCAACGTTTTTAAGGCCAAAAAACATCTTTTTGTATTCAAAGGTTCCCCAAAGACAAATAAAACTTGTATTGTGTTGGTCCATGGGGAATATATGTACCTTCTTATAACCATAAAAACCATACATGAATGAGAAAATATCACTTACTACACATTCATCCAAAATTTGTTCGATAAACTATGTAGGAAAGTTATTTTTATAACAAGCTTTATTCAAATCATAAAAATCCAAGCATACTTGAATGGTTTCTTGTTTATTGTCTACCAAATATGGGTTGGATACCCATTCTGTCAATGAGAGTGGATAGATAAATCCTGCCTTGAGAAGATTTTCTATCTTGACCTTGATTGTTGTTTCTTTCCTTGGGTTGATTGGTCGCATTTTTTGTCAAAACGAGTAAGCGTTTTCATAGGTTCATATCTAATGTTCAACAATTTGGGGATCTATGCCATGAATTTTCTCGTACAACCAAGAAAAAACATGACAAAATTATTTGAAAAGTGTCATGTATTGATGAATTTCATCTTGAGAAGAGTCTACCCCAATAAAGACATTTTCAAAAACATCATGCGTTTGGGAATTATTGATCGAGATGGTTTTCAATATTTTCTCGATATTCACCTCAACATAGAGATTGTGATTTTCTAAGGGTTTCACCTTATGATCATTATTTCTACTAACACGTTACTTAAATTCTTGTCCTTCCACATGAATGATCTCAAGGATAAAATACAATCAATGATGTAAATCGTCCAATGACATTTTTGACCCAATCGTTGCCTCGATAATAGCCTCGTTTGACAACATGACCATATCAAGAGAGTATTGAGAAGTTGAAGAATTATGAGCCTAGACGGGCTCCGAATAATGATCATCCTTCTCTTTTCGTAAAGGAATTTTATTTGAGTGTGCAGTGGCCTACTAAATAGTTTGGTAAGCAACCCTAGATGTAGACAATAGAATATCCATCCCTACATGTGCATGATTTTCGATCGATTTGCACGATGAGGGTTACACCCATGGATATTAGAGATATGATGTTTTGAATGATACGACTCTCCTCACCAGATATGGGGGACTTGAATTTTGAAATCTGACTAGGGTGGCACAAATATAAGACACTGGTGATAGGAAATTAAAAGTTCCCATGAGTTAAGGGCACATTCAAGGAAGGGAGAGGCGTTTCCCTCTCATTTTTCCTCGAGAATCAAAAGTGTGATCCAAGAATTTAATGATGACAAGTTGGAAGGGCCAAGTTGGGCCTTCACACAAGCTCTAGATAAGGTTGCCATTAAGTTGTTGATGGTAGGAGGGATCTGCATCCAATTTGGAGCATATTTCCATCATTGTAATTTTCCCATTAGACATGTGTTTTGAATGGTGATTTGACACCACTAGTTTATCTTGGAGGTAAGATCGTCAAGCCCCTCTTGTATAAATATTTGTATTGTTTCCAGTAGATAGGTTTATCTAAGAGAGAGTTAGTCGGGAGAAAAAAATTCATAGAAGTTAGGGAGGTTGATGAGAGCTGAGACTCAGTCGAAGTCTGGACTCAAACATTTGTAATTTGATATTCCGCTATTAATAGAAAATGACAGATTTTCCTGTTATCAATTTATGTGTAATGGATGTTGTGTTATGAATATCATTTGTATTCATTTGAGTTGTAGATGAATGTTACAAATCATCTACAGGGATAGAGATACAATTTTCTATCTATAAGTGTGTTGGATTAGGTATGGTTCTCTAGGCTAACTCCAAGGAGTGCATGATAGATGATGGAAAATATGTGAGCCGACACAAGGAGTGTGTGTTTGAACTCACTGGAGTCAGAAGAGAAACTGCAAGGAGAGAATACCAGGTTAATTCATAGATTCAGGAAGAAATTTCAAGGTGGTTAAGTACCTTGGAAAGAAAGATTGTGCAGGAAGAAACAGAACACAGAGTTATTGAACACTCTCAAACAATTTGCTAGGAGGGCATAGAGCAAGTATGAGGGCATACAAGAGAAACATTGTTGGAAATGTTGGAATCCTTAAGAGAATTCCAGGGTTGTTGAACACTCTGAGGAAGGAAGGCTTTGCAAGAGTGCATCGACAAAGGAAAGGATATTCCTTAAGATGCTCAAATATGTCAAGGGAGAAGTCGTAAAAAATATTAGTCGAGTGCAAGGAGTGCACCGAGGAGACTGTAAGTCCATATTACAAGATCAGGAAGAAGAACGTAAGATTACAGGAGGGAAAGAGAACGTTCACTAAAGGACATAGAGGAATGGTGAACCTTGAAGGTTTTCATGATGAGAAAATTCGCAAAAGTGTCTGCGTAGAACTCTGCAAGGAGTTTAGAAGTGTCTGCATAGAACTCTACAAGGAGTGAAAAAGAAGTTCAAGAATAGATTAAGTCTAGAAGAAGAAAATTTTTCTAAGTGTGAAAAGGAGTCGAGGAATTTTCGAAGTCCCGAAGATCGTAAAAATGTGCATCGTCAAGTAGACAGGTGGAAGCAGATCTAAGAGTTCGAGGATTCAGACTTCAGAAGAATTTCAAGGAGAGAAATTCAAACTTTGCGAAGGGTGAAGTGCGGAGTGATTATGGACCATTAGATATAGGAGGACGTGTGGAGAAGATCTACACATTTCGGAGGAAGAAACATTTAGATAAAATTCAAATAGGAGAATACCCAAAAATATGGGGACCGAAGCAATCCTAGTTGTCCATCGATATAGGACATGTGGCAAGAAATCAACACTTCCCTAATTTGCAAATCGGGATAAGAAGAGTTGAGAGAGGAAAGGACTCGTGAATTCAGAACTCACGATTCGATCTCAACCGTTGATCACAATGAGAACGTGGACTGTAGATTTGGTCCCGAAGAATTCATCGATTCGGGGATCGGGAAAAAGGGAGTAAGCACCTCACGAAAGTTCTAAAGCACGGAGTCACAAAGGGAGCTGGCCCATGGTCGTAGCCTATGGTCACATCAAGGAGGGAGTCTATCATAGAGAGCTGGTGTCATTGGTGTTAAGAGTTGAAAATCCCTAAGGAGAAGGTCCTTGGTTGCCACACAACCTGCATCGAGAAGAAATAAGGGTATGTGTCAAGTTAACTTGGTTTCATTAGGAGCCCGACGAGCCATTCGGCTTGGTGTATTGAATGATCCTAGACTGGGAGGTGGAGCATCCCTTTAGAGGGAAGGGTTTCTGCGCCAGAAGTGATATCAGAGTCAGGTTTTATTCTCAAGTGGAAAGAAGGATATAAAGGAAGATACTTTGATACCAGAAGTGGTATCATAGCTAATGCAGAATTGATTTTTGTAGGAAAGGGAGACAGAGTGAGACACTCTGTTGAAGTTGTTGCAAGGTGTGCAACAGATGATAAACATCCAATTGGGTTTTAGGTGAAGCAATATGGCCATTGGAAGTTATGAGCATGGTCGAGGATAATTCTACCCATAGAAAAACAAAGCGGAGATAGACAAGGAGCTCAAGGAAATCAAGAAATAAATGGATACATTAACATTGAATATGAATAAGGAGGCAATGGTACGTTGGAGGTATGAATGGCCCTTGAAGAGGACAACTAAATGGCTTGTTCATAAGTTGTTGGCCAGAGGGAAGCAACATGTGCTGAAAAGGTGGCTGAGGTATGCTGAAAACCTCAGTGACGAGGGGAAGAGATCTGGAAAGGGTCTCGTAGGTTGCCAGGTGGGCAATGAGAAGGGATCAGTGGATCTTGTAAACTACCAGGAGGGCAGAGGAGACATCCCAAATTTCCAAGTGGGCAAGCGGGAATATATGAGCTCAACTGAGAGTTCGTGTCAGCAAGGGGTGTTGAAAGATAAAGAGGAGGCAGAAGAAAGACCATTAGTACATATGATCGAATTTTCCACGGTTTTTCGTTGCTATTTACACACTTATCTATCGCAATTTCCACAAAATCCAATACTATTTTTCATTGCTATATCCATGAACCAATTATTTGTGGAAGCTGCGATGAAATTATCTCTCCACGTGTCATCACCATCAAGATAAGTTAACCTTATACATCGTCGCAATTATGAAAAAAAACCGTGGCAATGTAAAACAAACTGTGGAATGTTGTGACGCAAAAGCGTGGCAATAGCGACGAAAATTTATGCCAAGAAAAAACTTATGACACAGTTGTTGTATGTGCGATGCAAAACCATGGCACGTTGCGACGAACTTTCGTTGCTATTGTGACGCGGCCTTTAAGTTTATAAAAAAAAAATTACACGAGATATGGTATTACCATATTACATTGTAATATGGTATGCCATATTACAATGTAATATGGAAATACCATATTACATTGTAATATGGTAATGCCATATTACAATGTAATATGGAATTACCATATTACATTGTAATATGGTAATGCCATATTACAATGTCTCTACTTTCTCAACAAGATGTAAGAAGTTCTTTTTAAAAACAACTTAGGATAGCGATTTTTCTTGAGTGGGATGGTGACCTTGGCATTCAACCAGATAGGAAGTAATTCATTGATGACAAGTGTAGTAGGTGTGCAGGTCCACTAGTAATGACAACCAAGGAAGGGAAATAGTAATGACAACCATTGTTATTAATATATTGAAGAACAATATAGGGACAATAGCGAATAGGCTTGAGCGTTTTATGATGCTACCCCTTAAAACATTGTTTGTCCATATACAACCAAAGTCAGTCACCAATTTGAAACTAGATAAAGCCTTGATGGTGATCCTAGAGGGATTTATAATGAGCTAGGAAAGATTGAAGGGCATTAGTAACCAAAGAATGAATGCTATATAATTTATGAACATATGAGATTCTATACATTTTACCTCGCCTTATAGGAACTTCTATCCATAAGATGCGAATAATAGCAAGATGCAAAGAATGAGAAATGCAAGAAATTGTATAGGGGTAATATGAGGGTCTTTGCAATGTACATGAGATACATTATTGTTGTGAGGGAATCCTCCATCAACTAGGCCTATATATCCCATGATGTACATGTGAAGACCCCTATGCCTTGAGAATTAGTGTAAGGTAAAACTACAAGGTGTGCCATGTGGATTAGTGTAACGTTAGGCAAGCAGAAAACAAATGAGAATGAAAGATTGGTAGACAAACATTGTATGTTAAACACACAATTTTGACATGGGGGAAGAAGAGAATTTAATCACTTCATAAGAATGATAGAAACTAAACTATGAAATGTAAATAATGAAAAAAAAATAAAAAAAATCCTAACTATCATGTAAATGATGCAATGGCTAAATTAGGAGATTAGAGATGAACAATTTCTAATTACTATATTAACTAGAACATGTAAGTAAACCATGAGTGAGTCTAAAAATAATAATATCTCAACTATAAAATCATTGATAAGATTAAGAGTGACAAGGAGATACTTGCACTTACTTATACGTGAGGTAGGATGGTGTAGGAACATGTTTAGCTAGATACCTACATCACATAGGTTGGCATCTTGCCACAAGTGAGGTAGGATGAGAAACATGATCTCTTATGGAAAGGATGGAGGATAGATGAAAAGGTAAAGATGGGAGGTTGTGGTGTTAGGGTAGTTCTAACAAAGGCAAGAGAAACAAGTTGATGACACTAGCATGAGATTGGAAAAAGGCGTGAGTTGACATAAAATGACTAAGAGTGAACATGAGTGAGAGAGGAAACACACTCTAATATAGGGTTATCATAAGAATAAATGTAACATATGGAAACTTGGATTTAAAGTGAGCATAACAAATGGCATTCATTGTTCTAGGATTTCTCTAGTCATTAAGGTGCCATACACTAGTCAAGGACATAACATGAGTCCCATGTGAGATACAATAATCTAGAGAGTGTGAGCATAATAGGAATCATAAACTAGTAATATAGAGTCATCAAAAGCACAAAAACAACACATGATAGCCTAGATTTAGTGCAACAATGAGAGGTGGCATACATCAATGGGTTATTTTATGCAAGCGTAGGAGGTGACATGCATCAACCTACGTTCAATGGAAGCATAGAGGTGAAAAATACCAATGGTACCAGTGGAGGAGAGAGGATCAAAGGAAGATATGATGTCACCATTGGTAGGGGCTCCATAGTTTCAAGCTAGGGAATGTGACCATTAAGGGGGGCATCTTGGAAAACTAACCAAAGAAGTGATAGTTGATCCTAATTAGGTAGAGGTTATCTCAAATAGGGTCTTTCTTGAGATAATGACCTATAAGGGACCCATCGATATTATGACCAAATAAAAATGGAGAAAAAGGGGTGTAAGGAAGAAGAGCTAAGGAGGAGAGGCTATACTTTCCCCAAGCATTTGAAGGACTAGGAAAAGAGGAAGAGTATGTAGGAGAGCATGGAACACTAGGAGAGGAAGAAGACAAGGGGAGAATTAGGTAATATTGGGTGCTACAAGGTAAGAAGTGGCTAGAGTTGATAATGGGAAGTCTAAGCTAGCCCAAAAAAACTCCCAATAGGAACAAGGCTACATTCAACTTGATAAATGTGTGTTAAGACATGGGACCTTTTTAATGTTAGAAAATGTTGATTTTGACAACTAATAGAAAGATAAGGAAAAGAGAAGGCATAGAAGAACAAGGGGTTACCTCATTGTTGTAGCCAATGAGAGGAAAAGGGTAAAAAATTATGGAACTAGGTATAATAGATCATATATGTATTTTGTTAATTCATGTGTGGTAGAAAAAAAAATATTGAGTTAAAAATCATAGGGGAGGTTTGAGATTTAGAATGAGAATAGCAGAGTGAGAGTGCACCTAGGTGGAAGGACGAGAATGCATTATTTATATAGTTTGGAAGAGGGATAGTGCAACCATATGAGATGAGATGGATTGATGTGATGTAAAAGTGAGAGAGAAAGGTAT
>ML810018.1:144936-155143 GCA_009831015.1 Picea engelmannii
GAGGAAACCCATAAAGGGAGAAAACCTCTTCTTCTTCGAAATGATAGGCAGTCTTTTTCAGTTCTGTACATCATTTACAATTGATCACCAACTCAATGTGAGGTTGCTACCTCTGTTTTACAAGCTGCAACTTGTTTGAGAGCTCCAACTCTCTGGTTTCTCTAGCACCCACTAGAAGGAAGCACCAACTCCCTGAGTATTCGAGCACCAACTGGATGGAAGCACCAACTTCCTGAAAGTTCCAACACCAACTGGATGGAAGCACCAACTTCTAGTTACATAGGTTCCAACCTACATAACAGAGAACACCTGTTCTCCCTAGCACCACCCTGCCACCTTAGTTTCTCTGGCTACAACTAGATGGAAGCTACAACTTCCTGTGTTCAAGCACCCACTTGAACTTCTGAGGACAACAGTCCTCCTGAGCACCTCCCAACCTCCCTAGTTTATAATCAGTAATGAATACTCAGACAACTACTCAGATAAATCAAGTCTTGCCAATTTTTCTCTGTATCTGATCTTCAACAAACTGTTCTGCAATTCTTTTCTTCTTTTGTTTGTTTAGCATGCCTGCTCTGCATCACCTTTTCTGTCATTCTTCTCTGCTTCTGTTCTGTCTATCATTTTTCTCTGCTTTTGTTCTGCATTTCATCTCGCTCTGCACATTTGCTTCATTTCTTGCTATGCCTCTGCTCATTTCCTTTTTCTTACTGTTTACTCATTTTCCATTCAGAACGACTAACTTGGTTTAGTCTCGCTCATTTTCTTTTATACACATTTCCTTGACGATTCCACTTCCCCTTCAAATAGATAATACAAGGACATCTGTCTTGGAAACTGAAACGCTAACCGATTTGTCATTATCAGTCTGTTTCTCTTAACGGATTCATAGCTGAAGCGTTAACATCTGAGGAAGAACAACAACCCTCTGATCAATACTTGATCCAACGGTTCAGATCCCATCGGGATTTCACTCATCACGATTTCGACATTCTCAGTGTTGAGATGCACATGTACTCAGAACCCCCGATTCTCCGATCCCCGATGTGCTCCTTTCCCGAGCTTTAGCCCCTTCCAGCTACAAAATGGTCCATGTGACCAGATATCATGTGACTATCACCATACCTCTCGTCGGGGTTTCGGGCTTTACGCTGTCGAGAGTCACTGTCCTCTCGAATCCCCGATTTCCGATGAGCCCTTTTCTCTATGCGCTGGCCCTCTGGGTCCACATGACCATTACTCCGTGACCACAATCTTACCCCATCGGGGCTACGGGGTTTGTCATGCCTCCATGCATACAACCACGGGATTCCCGATCGTCCAAAGACCAACGGTCCGTTACGCTGACAGCTGGCCCCCACTCATCGGGGTTTCGCGGATTGCGATTCTGACTTGCACAAAACTCTTGTCAACGGGATCCCCGATTTCCCGATGAACAAAATGTCGACGGCGCCTTGATCTTCGACACCTGTCCCTCAGATGGACGGTCCCGATCCCTCCGGGATTTTGAGACTTTCGATGTCAAGTGACTTTGTCATTTCAAAGTCCCGATCGCCGATGCCTCTGCTGACGTCACACGTGGTTTGACATGTGTTAGATCCTGCCATGTGTCACTCTGATTCGTGACTTTCATGTGCCTGAAGTGTTGAATCTTCCTAACACCTGTCATTCCCTAGTTGTTCCATGTGTCCCTTGCTGACGTGGTCTGCTATCGTGAGTTGGATCAATGGTTCAGATGCAATCTTGGCTCAACGGCTATGATTGAATCGCAATATCACATTTCTCAATTTCAGAGTTCTTGATGTCAAGAGATTTTGGCATTACAAAGTCCTGATCCCCGATACTCCGATACGGGCTGTGATCAACGGTCTAGAGAACTTCTTATCCAATGGCTGTGATTACATCGCGAAATCGCATATCGCAATTTCAGGGTTTTCGTTGTCATTGTTCACGAGACTCGTGAAACTCCGATTCTCGATTCTCCGATGAGCAGAATCAACGGTCCATATCTCAAGCTTCCTTTAACGGCTGCGATCAAATCGCGAAATCGCATATCGCGATTTCGAGGTTTTTGTTGTCGAGTGAATTGGACATTTCAAAGTCCTGATCCCCGATTCTCTGATGGCTTATCTCTCTCGCAGCTTCTATAGATCTGATGGCTGTCGGCCTTTCGGAAAATTTGAATGGGATCCAACGATCACTGACTCTTCTCCTCCCGATTATTGCTGCGCTGCTATTCATTTCTATTGTCATCACTGCAACCACAACTGTACTTTCCATGAATGACAAGTATACGCTGATTTGCTGTCTGTTAACTGAATTTTCCAACAAAGCACACGGCTGATTGTTTTATGTATTCATTTGTAGACAGACAAGAAAATGAATTTGCAAATCAACTTGTTGAAGAGCAGGTTGACATCCCAAGATTTTTCTTGTTAGATGACATTGAAGATGTTGTTGATTTTCCTTTATATGATGAATATGATGATGACTATGATGTTGACTTCCTATAACAACCAGCTACATGTGCTCTATCAGAAAATGTTCATTTTCAGCAGTGTAATGAGAGAAATCAGTCTACATATCACAGTTACAAAGAAAAATATGAAGAAAGTATTGAATCAACTGAAGGAAATTCTTTACCTTTATGCTTTTCTTCATTTAAATTTTTGAAAGAAAATTTAAACATCATCATTGAGAAAGAGGAATGTGTGTTGATGCAAAATCACACTAATTCATGGGAAACAATTGACAAGAAATTGCAACAATCTTCTCATGTGTTTAATAACCCTATTGTTGATTACATGGAAGGTGTTTTCAATTCACATTTGTAGCCTGTGATCAACTACCATATTGGAAATAAATATGATGGTCAATCAAAATCAGTTTTAGATATGGATTTCTTGCCACTAGGGGTTTCATTTCAGCCAGCACTGTCTTCTGATTCAGAAGATTGTTATTTCCGGTAGTCTCAACATATTTTTCAGCCTTTTGTGGTAATCAATAGGTTGAATTACATGAAGAAAAGGATGCAGTGGAAGCGGTGAAACATGATTGTTGTTTTATGTATGTTCTGGAGGATCCATTTGCAGTTTTGGTGTAGGCGACAAACAATACCAATGTTTTTAATTTTTTTGGATTTGAATTTATAGATAAATTTTTGAATGAATTATCAGTAAACAGGATTTGGAGAAAGCATGTGCAAAGAAACCAAAAATTGGATAAAGTGCTTGTATTGTTGCATCGACATTTTGATTTCACTTGATTGACATATTTTTCAGAAGTTAGGGTAGGTAGGAGTGTGAATAAGCTTGGTACTACGAGCATTTCTTTTAGCAATCTGTAGTTTTCATTTTCAGCTTAGTTTCAGATTTCAATTTGGAGCACATACAGTTTTGGGTTTTCAACGGATGTAGGTTACAAGTTACAGTTGGAAAGTTGATTTTGAGAGAAGCCCAATGGGTAGGCACCTGGTCTACTGTTCTTTGCTACCTCATGGGGAGGATAACATCCCCGATGGAGCCAACTATTAACACCATCTTTTTCATATCTAAGGTAAGAGGTTTGTCAACAATTTGCAAAGTCATGCCTATTAGCACCCATATTGTTTTTATGTTTGGAATCATCTAACATCTCCAAGGGTCAGTTTAAAAAGGAAGGTTTTCATTTATTATTTCCATTTCCATTTGCAACTGTGCGCTACAAAATTTTCTACGCGTTGCATAGACCTCTTCACCATGCAAAGGATTCTGTCGCACAGTGGATTTTCATCGTGCAATGGATATCATTGTGCAGTGGATTTCTGTTACGTAGTGGATTTCGTCGTGCAGTGGATGTTGTCGCGCATAGGATTTTTTTGTGTAGTGAATTCTATCACGCAGAGGATGTCATCGCACAGTGGATTTTCTTGCGCACATGCTACAAGTCGCACTACGCAAATTAATGGTTTAGTGGTCAACTTCAAGATCAATTTATGTCCAATTGGAGAGGATATTTGAAAACACCCGAGAGGTTTTTGTCAAGAACAAACCAAATAATAAAAACATCTCTCATATTTGCAAAATTTTTGACAGATTAGGATATTCGAAGAAATATTTGAGCCCTATTTTTCAGTTTTTGTGATTTTCTGTCAGAGACATGTTTTTGCGACATGTATTCCAGCCAGCTGAAGATGAATTTCAAGAAACTGAGAGAGGTTTTTATTTATAACGATCTTAAATACAAAAAACTCTCTCGATTTCGAATATATTTTTTTATTAGTGATATATGATGTCATCTTTAACACCTATTTTGCCAGTTTGTTGCGCAATCCTCTGTGTTTTTTGTTGTAGTTTACTATTGCGTAGCAGACTTATTGTGCAAGGGTGAAAAAGTGTCCAATAGTGCACATGATGGATCATCACTACCATATGGTCAAATTTTTATCATGATCAATGATTGTAAAGAATATTTCGGTTACGATTATGATTTGGCAAAGCCTGGTTTTCTATTTTTAGTGTATCTGTTGAAGTTATTGTTCTCTTTCAAAGAAAATGGATCCATGATTCTAGGAGGAATTATTTCGAACCTAGAAGCCAAGGGTGACATGAGTTTTCTATATATGGGGATCATTCTCATATAAACAGGGTTGCTTGGAAAAATTGGTAGACGACAACTATTGTATGTAATTTGAGTATTTTGATTGAAATTTAATGCAGAGGTCATGTAACTTGACAAAAAGATTCTAGTTGTAGTAGTAAGATGTATTATGCCTCTTTATTTGAGTATTTTCTTCCTGTCAACTTTATTCATATATTTTTTTGTCTATTTTAGAACCAATTTTTGAACCTGTGGATTCGCTGCATAACGCCTCTTGTTTGTGCCACTTAGACAAAACGTTTTCTTCTGAAGTTAAATCTAAATTCGCCCGCAGCGGTGCTCCGAGTTACTTCTTGTGTTTTTCTTTTGCAACACATTATGGTTTTACACTAAAGATTGTTTCTCTCCTAGCCTTATCCTCTCAAGTTCAGTCACTAAGTCATTTGTCTTTTTCATTTCCTCAAATTGACTCCATAGCCCAAGTTTTACTTTCTTGCACCAATATAACCAGAATCCATTATATCAAAGGTGTTAAATATAGCACTACTTTCAAATCCATTTCCCGCGCGGAGACCGCGCCTCCTGAGAGAGCCCTCTCCAGATCCGAAAGGCTAGTTTCGGGTCTCAAAGTTGGTTGAAAAAGTTACCTTCGTCGTCTGTTTATCAGATGAACAGATTTACAGAGTGCTAAAAGTCACGTCAAGCAGGGGTTCTAGAATAGAGAGTTGGTGTCGTTGGTTTTAAGAGTTGAAAAGAGCTAAGGAGAAGGTCTATGGTTGCCACACAACCTGCACCGAGAAAGAAGAAGGGCCCGTGTCAAGTTAACTTGGTTCCATTAGGATCCCAATGAGACATTTGGTTCAGTGACTTGAACGATCCTAGACTGAGAGGTCGAGAAACCCTTTGGAGGGAAGGGGGTCTGCACCAGATTTTTCAATCCAGAGAACCATGGATCCTAGATTTTTCATGGAGCTAGAGCGGTTGAAATCAATGTGAACGATTTTTACAATCCTTCCCTCATCGGGAAAGCATAAAACTCGAAATACCTATGAGATGACATTTGTCACCACATAAGTCCAACTCCTTCCCAATAAAATATTATAGTCGAGTGGTGCGTCGACTATCTCTGCTTCTATGGAAACACACTTGCCTCCTAAATGGATGAGAAAAGAGGAAATAATCATGTGCAGCCTAAAATATCATTCGAATAATGCAATTAACAAAGTGGGAGAAGGTGTGAGCTCTAGAGAGCCAATAATTTTCAAGTAGGATACGAACATTACACATGTTGAAGCTCCCTCATCTATGAAGGTCCTCCTGATTATGTGTTTTCTATATACAACTTCAATCTGGAAAGTTGCACGATAAGGAAGACAAGGCTTCACATCAGTAGCGTCAAATTTCATAGTGAGTTAGCTGGAAGAATTCCCTGCTCCTATCGTGGATAAAAATGTGTTGCATTTCATGAGGAAACTTTGAAGCACCTCTAAAGTAGACATCGCACATGATGTTTGAGCTAAATCCTCAACAATGGAATAGTTGGGTGCAACTCTAGAATTAGGCTTATGTGACGTCTATTTCTACACAACTTTCGGTATGCACTGCATCATTTCCTTCTTAGGTTTTTCTATGTGGAGAGGCCCTTGAGGATCAAAAGTTTCTTTATCTTTCGATGTCAACTCTAGATTACTATAATCATGAATTTTGGTCCACAAGTCTACCTCCTCATCTTTTAATTTTGAATAATTAACCATATTAATGAACAAGAATGATTCATCCAACAAAGGTGTACTAGAATTTCCCCCTTGCAGATTGGAAGTGGAATAGATGAATTGAATATTTTTTCCTTACAGAAATGGGTTTTTCAATACAAATGATTGTTTTTGTTGTTGTTGCAAATTTAGTACTCATTGTTCTTCTTCCATCTTCAGTCATTAATGAGTAAGGTGATCATCCCCACAAATATTGCATGGAAGTTTCACCTTTCTGTTTTCATCCTTTTCCCCCTAAACATCTTTGTTAGGATTCTTATATTTTCCCCCCACCACCCTTCTTTCCCTTACCTTTCTTCTTATTCTGAGGACCCTTTTGATTCTTCAATTGGATAGTGTTTATATCTATGGACTAAGTGGTGGGGGTGGTTGAGCCAAGGGTCAATCTAATCATAGTTTGTTGTATAGACAATTGTTTCATCTGGATAAAGACTAGATATGAATCATGTTATTTTATAAACATCCCCGAAGTTTCCACATCCTTATAAATGTAAGGAAGTAACAACTTCAAGAACCATTCTAAGATAAATTCTGATGAGGTCATGGATTTTATCAAGCTCTTTTATCTCCTCCATTCCTGAATGTGATAAAAAATGTACATAGCTTTATCTTGTTCAATGTTAGCTAAGATCTTTGTACCAACATCATATTGGATAGGGAGTTGAAAGTGGTTTATAAAAACCTTGGCGCGATATCCAAATGTTTCATACTTAGACCTCTCCAATTATTTATACCATTTAGTGGGGACCCTAGTGAGGGTGCATTGGAACAATCGTAACCAGATTGATTTTTAGTTCGATGAATTAGACGAGAAACAAAAGTGAAATGATGTTACGTGGTATTCACCAATATTTCCTTCAAACTTTGGTATGTTTGATGGTAGTTTGTTGGGAAATACAATCCAACACAAGTGATGATGAATCAAGTCATTCATCAACTTAGAAAAATATGGAAAATGAAGAGTTTCCATAAAAGGTAGCCTACGCTGCGACATCGACTGATTAGAAGCCTAAAAATAAGGTCCTATATTGAAGCTGACACCAGGTTTCCAGGAAGATCATGTGGATGAGTCATAGCCTTGGGTAAACCCTCAATTCTAGTTAAACGAAAGAAAAATCTCACCTATTTGATTCTCGAATTAAAAACTCGGGCTGCCCCTGCGATCATCGTTTTGAGTGAAAACCTCCCTACATGGGGTTTGACTGATCGATAAAGGGGTTTCCCTCTAACAAAATCCCTTGTTAAGGGAAATACCCTTGTGTGGGATTCCACTAATCTTGAAATGGGTTTCCCCCTGCCGACACTTGAGACATGGAAAAAGGATTACTCTCAAATCCACCATACAATCTGAATGGGGTTAAGGTGGGTGGGATGTTAGTGGATTGAGAGCCGCTACATCCCTTAAGGGGTTAGGTACATAAGATGAGAAAGTACCACTCTCAATAGAGGGATGTCAGCTCTGCCCCAAGGAAAAACTTGGTAGGGAATCTAAGAATTACCCGAACCAACATTAGAGACTTGGGATGATAAATGAGATCCAGTCAATGCATTTATCATGTCCATCGACAACATACCAAATGAAAAAGTATTGGTTATTGAGCGTAATGACATGGCCATGCCAGAAGGTTGGGTGGAACCAACAATCAAAAGAGTGAAACTATTGATAGATGCAGAAAGGGTGGATTGGATCACATGAGTTGTTTAATTAAATTTTTTAGGGAGAAATATCCCACTCATAACGATTGTCAAAGTGGGATTCATGGTGACTCCTTACCCAGAAACTTATAGAGTGCCTTCAATCATGGCCTATTGAATAGGGCTACTGCCAAAAAAGTCCAACTTGGGAGGTGGAAATTGCACGATAACTAGAGTTTAAGGCCCATTTAACTAAGAGTTGAGAGGTGGAGAACATTATTTGGCCCCAAGATCAGTTACTAATACAACCTACTACTCAAAAACATTATTCTTTGTCATTTCCTTATGAACAGTATTGACTAGGCTAGTTGATACAAAAGTGTCGGATTGGTCAAGTCGACGCCTCAAAGGAGGCAGAGGAGGGTTCACTTCAATTTCTTCAAAGGGAATACCTTAAGCTCTCCTTGTCTGGCAAGGAAGTTTTTTAAAAAATTTGAGTTGTCAACTATGGGTGATCCTCTACACGTGTTTCTAAGAAAATATATCATTACTAAGCACACCAGTAGAAAAGCCATAAAAGGAAACAACATACACAAACGACCCTTCTAATATCCCAACTCAGGTGGATTAGTTCTTGATATCGCAATATTCAGAAGGTAAGGTAAGAATTTTTGGGACGAAGGAACAGGTTGATTAAGTCTCATGGACTGACAAATGAAGGAGTGAGAAGAAGTTATCCCGACCTCCACTAACCAACCTTATCTGGTGCAAGTACCTATGATTCACAGGGAACCATGCAGAAGTACTGAAAAGTGTGATATGAAATATTCCCCAGGTACCACAAAAAACACCCTGTAGTCACCTCTGTTATCCCATGGAAGAGAAATTATGGCTACCAAATCGAAATCGGTGTCTGGGGGAACAATAAATAGTTGGGATTAAACATATGAGAAGGGTAACAAATCCAAAAGCCTCGAAATTGCAACCTCTAATGGAGGTATGGGCACTAACAATACCCCAAAAATATTATCTTTCCACAATGTTCGGTTAATATTTGGAGGGGTTATCTCCTCAAATCGTCCTCACACGATCTCATGCTTGGCTCTTGTGTGAGGAGTTTTTTGTTCACACCTATACAACACTTGGATTTTGTGATCCCTACCTAGGACTCTTATTTATATTTTATGTCCTTGGATAAGTTAACTCTCCAACCTAAACCAAGACTCTAGCCTATAACTAGTCTGTTCACCCTACAAAATGAAATTTTATAATAAATTTTAGTTAGCGTTCATTTTATGGGGTTGTTATTAACTCAAAAATGGTATGAATGAAACTAGATGGTGTTTTGATAGAGATAGCATAAAAATGTTGCATCATCTTGTCATTGATGCCAAAGGATTGATGTCAAAGGAACAATGTCTTGTTATAGTATATTGATGTAGTGATTGATGGATTGTGTATTGGCCTTGATGTCAATGGATTGATGTCAAGAGGAGTCATAGTCGTATGCATAGATGAATATGGATAAATGAGTTGTCATTGATCTATGATGCATAGTTGATTGATTTAAATATGACTCATTATTGTCTTCTCATGGTTGTACAAATGGAGGAACTCCAAAGTGGTCCCCTTATGGTGAAATCCCTTACAGGAAGACACTTTGCGGTGAACTCCAAAGTGGTTATTGTCTTGTCATGGTTGTACAAATGGATGAACTCCAAATTTGTCCCCTTATGGTGAAATCCCTCATGGGAAGACGCTTTGTGGTGAACTCCAAAGTGGTCCCATTATGGTGAAATCCCTCATGGGAAGATGCTTTGTGGTTGAGTTATCTTAGAAGTATGGTCAGAGAACCCATGCTTAATTATGGAATAATGAGATGAATATCAATGAATTTTTCAGTGAAACTATCCTAGATGGATAGTGTCTGTCAAGTCATTTCCGGTCGTATGTGGAACGTCACATAACTCTTCACGGTTTGAAAATTATGGCCTTATGAAGTTGAAGGACCCTAATATGTTGGCTTGAAGCCCCAAAAGGTCAAAGAAGTCAAAGTGCTTGCAAAGAAGAAATTATTTAAATAATAAAGTGAAGTGACAAGGTCAAAGAGGATTATTTAAAGTTAAGTGACAAAGTCAATGAGGATTATTTAAATAATAAAGTGAAGTGACAAAGTCAAAAAGGATTATTTAAATAATAAAGTGAAGTGACAAAGTCAAAAA
>ML810018.1:178353-188476 GCA_009831015.1 Picea engelmannii
GCACCAACTCAATGTGAGGTTGCTACCTCTGTTTTACAAGCTGCAACTTGTTTGAGAGCTCCAACTCTCTGGTTTTTCTAGCACCCACTAGAAGGAAGCACCAACTCCCTGAGTATTCCAGCACCAACTGGATGGAAGCACCAACTTCCTGAAAGTTCCAACACCAACTGGATGGAAGCACCAATTTCTAGTTACATAGGTTCCAACCTACATAACAGAGAACACCTGTTCTCCCTAGCACCACCCTGCCACCCTAGTTTCTCTGGCTACAACCAGATGGAAGCTACAACTTCCTGTGTTCAAGCACCCACTTGAACTTCTGAGGACAACAGTCCTCCCGAGCACCTCCCAACCTCCCTAGTTTATAATCAGTAATGAATACTCAGACAACTACTCAGATAAATCAAGTCTTGCCAATTTTTCTCTATATCTGATCTTCAACAAACTATTCTGCAATTCTTTTCTTCTTTTGTTTGTTTAGCATGCCTGCTCTGCATCACCTTTTCTGTCATTCTACTCTGCTTCTGTTCTGTCTGTCATTTTTCTCTACTTTTGTTCTGCATTTCATCTCACTCTGCACATTTGCTTCATTTCTTGCTATGCCTCTGCTCATTTCCTTTTTCTTACTGTTTACTCATTTTCCATTCAGAACGACTAACTTGGTTTAGTCTCGCTCATTTTCTTTTATACACACGTCCTTGACGATTCCACTTCCCCTTCAAATAGATAATACAAGGACATCTGTCTTGGAAACTGAAACGCTAACCGATTTGTCATTATTAGTTTGTTTCTCTTCACGGATTCATAGCTGAAGCGTTAACATGTGAGGAAGAACAACAACCCTCCGATCAATACTTGATCCAACGGTTCAGATCCCATCGGGATTTCACTCATCACGATTTCGACATTCTCAGTGTCGAGATGCACATGTACTCAGAACCCCCGATTCTCCGATCCCCGATGTGCTCCTTTCCCGAGCTTTAGCCCCTTCCAGCTACACAATGGTCCATGTGACCAGATATCATGTGACTATCACCATACCTCTCGTCGGGGTTTCGGGCTTTACGCTGTCGAGAGTCACTGTCCTCTCGAATCCCCGATTTCCGATGAGCCCTTTTCTCTACGCGCTGGCCCTCTGGGTCCACATGACCATTACTCCGTGACCACAATCTTACCCCATTGGGGCTACGGGGTTTGTGATGCCTCCATGCATACAACCATGGGATTCCCGATCGTCCAAATACCAACGCTCCGTTACACTGACAGTTGGCCCCCACTCATCAGGGTTTCGCGGATTGCGATTCTGACTTGCACAAAACTCTTATCAACGGGATCCCCGATTTCCCGATGAACAAAATGCCGATGGCGCCTTGATCTTCGACACCTGTCCCTCAGATAGACGGTCCCGATCCCTCCGGGATTTCGATACTTTCGATGTCAAGTGACTTTGTCATTTCAAAGTCCCGATCGTCGATGCCTCTGCTGACGTCACACGTGGTTTGACATGTGTTAGATCCTGCCATGTGTCACTCTGATTCGTGACTTTCATGTGCCTGAAGTGTTGAATCTGCGTGACACCTGTCATTCCC
Source organism: Picea engelmannii (assembly GCA_009831015.1). Classification (NCBI taxonomy): domain Eukaryota; kingdom Viridiplantae; phylum Streptophyta; class Pinopsida; order Pinales; family Pinaceae; genus Picea; species Picea engelmannii. Next base: position 179,943 of record ML810018.1, read on the forward strand.
TAGTTGTGCCATGTGTCCCTTGCTGACGTGGTCTGCTGTCGTGAGTTGGATCAATGGTTCAGATGCAATCTTGGCTCAACGGCTACGATTGAATCGCAATATCACGTTTCGCGATTTCAGAGTTCTTGATGTCAAGAGATTTTGGCATTACAAAGTCCTGATCCCCGATACTCCGATACGAGCTGTGATCAACGGTCCAGAGCACTTCTTATCCAATGGCTGTGATTACATCGCGAAATCGCATATCGCAATTTCAGGGTTTTCGTTGTCATTGTTCACGAGACTCGTGAAACTCCGATTCCCGATTCTCCGATGAGCAGAATCAACGGTCCATATCTCAAGCTTCCTTTAACGGCTGCGATCAAATCGCGAAATCTCATATCGCGATTTCGAGGTTTTTGTTGTCGAGTGAATTGGACATTTCAAAGTCCCGATCCCCGATTCTCTGATGGCTTATCTCTCTCGCAGCTTCTATAGATCTGATGGTTGTCGGCCTTTCAGAAAATTTGAATGGGATCCAACGATCACTAACTCTTCTCCTCCCGATTATTGCTGCGCTGCTATTCATTTCTATTGTCATCAATGCAACCACAACTGTACTTGCCATGAATGACAAGTATACGCTGATTTGCTGTCTGTTAACTGAATTTTCCAACAAAGCACACGGCCAATTGTTTTATGTATTCATTTGTAGACAGACAAGAAAATGAATTTGCAAATCAACTTGTTGAAGAGCAGGTTGACATCCCAAGATTTTTCTTGTTAGATGACATTGAAGATGTTGTTGATTTTCCTTTATATGATGAATATGATGATGACTATGATGTTGACTTCCTATAACAACCAGCTACATGTGCTCTATCAGAAAATGTTCATTTTCAGCAGTGTAATGAGAGAAATCAGTCTACATATCACAGTTACAAAGAAAAATATGAAGAAAGTATTGAATCAACTGAAGGAAATTCTTTACCTTTATGCTTTTCTTCATTTAAATTTTTGAAAGAAAATTTAAACATCATCATTGAGAAAGAGGAATGTGTGTTGATGCAAAATCACACTAATTCATGGGAAACAATTGACAAGAAATTGCAACAATCTTCTCATGTGTTTAATAACCCTATTGTTGATTACATGGAAGGTGTTTTCAATTCACATTTGTAGCCTGTGATCAACTACCATATTGGAAATAAATATGATGGTCAATCAAAATCAGTTTTAGATATGGATTTCTTGCCACTAGGGGTTTCATTTCAGCCAGCACTGTCTTCTGATTCAGAAGATTGTTATTTCCGGTAGTCTCAACATATTTTTCAGCCTTTTGTGGTAATCAATAGGTTGAATTACATGAAGAAAAGGATGCAGTGGAAGCGGTGAAACATGATTGTTGTTTTATGTATGTTCTGGAGGATCCATTTGCAGTTTTGGTGTAGGCGACAAACAATACCAATGTTTTTAATTTTTTTGGATTTGAATTTATAGATAAATTTTTGAATGAATTATCAGTAAACAGGATTTGGAGAAAGCATGTGCAAAGAAACCAAAAATTGGATAAAGTGCTTGTATTGTTGCATCGACATTTTGATTTCACTTGATTGACATATTTTTCAGAAGTTAGGGTAGGTAGGAGTGTGAATAAGCTTGGTACTACGAGCATTTCTTTTAGCAATCTGTAGTTTTCATTTTCAGCTTAGTTTCAGATTTCAATTTGGAGCACATACAGTTTTGGGTTTTCAACGGATGTAGGTTACAAGTTACAGTTGGAAAGTTGATTTTGAGAGAAGCCCAATGGGTAGGCACCTGGTCTACTGTTCTTTGCTACCTCATGGGGAGGATAACATCCCCGATGGAGCCAACTATTAACACCATCTTTTTCATATCTAAGGTAAGAGGTTTGTCAACAATTTGCAAAGTCATGCCTATTAGCACCCATATTGTTTTTATGTTTGGAATCATCTAACATCTCCAAGGGTCAGTTTAAAAAGGAAGGTTTTCATTTATTATTTCCATTTCCATTTGCAACTGTGCGCTACAAAATTTTCTACGCGTTGCATAGACCTCTTCACCATGCAAAGGATTCTGTCGCACAGTGGATTTTCATCGTGCAATGGATATCATTGTGCAGTGGATTTCTGTTACGTAGTGGATTTCGTCGTGCAGTGGATGTTGTCGCGCATAGGATTTTTTTGTGTAGTGAATTCTATCACGCAGAGGATGTCATCGCACAGTGGATTTTCTTGCGCACATGCTACAAGTCGCACTACGCAAATTAATGGTTTAGTGGTCAACTTCAAGATCAATTTATGTCCAATTGGAGAGGATATTTGAAAACACCCGAGAGGTTTTTGTCAAGAACAAACCAAATAATAAAAACATCTCTCATATTTGCAAAATTTTTGACAGATTAGGATATTCGAAGAAATATTTGAGCCCTATTTTTCAGTTTTTGTGATTTTCTGTCAGAGACATGTTTTTGCGACATGTATTCCAGCCAGCTGAAGATGAATTTCAAGAAACTGAGAGAGGTTTTTATTTATAACGATCTTAAATACAAAAAACTCTCTCGATTTCGAATATATTTTTTTATTAGTGATATATGATGTCATCTTTAACACCTATTTTGCCAGTTTGTTGCGCAATCCTCTGTGTTTTTTGTTGTAGTTTACTATTGCGTAGCAGACTTATTGTGCAAGGGTGAAAAAGTGTCCAATAGTGCACATGATGGATCATCACTACCATATGGTCAAATTTTTATCATGATCAATGATTGTAAAGAATATTTCGGTTACGATTATGATTTGGCAAAGCCTGGTTTTCTATTTTTAGTGTATCTGTTGAAGTTATTGTTCTCTTTCAAAGAAAATGGATCCATGATTCTAGGAGGAATTATTTCGAACCTAGAAGCCAAGGGTGACATGAGTTTTCTATATATGGGGATCATTCTCATATAAACAGGGTTGCTTGGAAAAATTGGTAGACGACAACTATTGTATGTAATTTGAGTATTTTGATTGAAATTTAATGCAGAGGTCATGTAACTTGACAAAAAGATTCTAGTTGTAGTAGTAAGATGTATTATGCCTCTTTATTTGAGTATTTTCTTCCTGTCAACTTTATTCATATATTTTTTTGTCTATTTTAGAACCAATTTTTGAACCTGTGGATTCGCTGCATAACGCCTCTTGTTTGTGCCACTTAGACAAAACGTTTTCTTCTGAAGTTAAATCTAAATTCGCCCGCAGCGGTGCTCCGAGTTACTTCTTGTGTTTTTCTTTTGCAACACATTATGGTTTTACACTAAAGATTGTTTCTCTCCTAGCCTTATCCTCTCAAGTTCAGTCACTAAGTCATTTGTCTTTTTCATTTCCTCAAATTGACTCCATAGCCCAAGTTTTACTTTCTTGCACCAATATAACCAGAATCCATTATATCAAAGGTGTTAAATATAGCACTACTTTCAAATCCATTTCCCGCGCGGAGACCGCGCCTCCTGAGAGAGCCCTCTCCAGATCCGAAAGGCTAGTTTCGGGTCTCAAAGTTGGTTGAAAAAGTTACCTTCGTCGTCTGTTTATCAGATGAACAGATTTACAGAGTGCTAAAAGTCACGTCAAGCAGGGGTTCTAGAATAGAGAGTTGGTGTCGTTGGTTTTAAGAGTTGAAAAGAGCTAAGGAGAAGGTCTATGGTTGCCACACAACCTGCACCGAGAAAGAAGAAGGGCCCGTGTCAAGTTAACTTGGTTCCATTAGGATCCCAATGAGACATTTGGTTCAGTGACTTGAACGATCCTAGACTGAGAGGTCGAGAAACCCTTTGGAGGGAAGGGGGTCTGCACCAGATTTTTCAATCCAGAGAACCATGGATCCTAGATTTTTCATGGAGCTAGAGCGGTTGAAATCAATGTGAACGATTTTTACAATCCTTCCCTCATCGGGAAAGCATAAAACTCGAAATACCTATGAGATGACATTTGTCACCACATAAGTCCAACTCCTTCCCAATAAAATATTATAGTCGAGTGGTGCGTCGACTATCTCTGCTTCTATGGAAACACACTTGCCTCCTAAATGGATGAGAAAAGAGGAAATAATCATGTGCAGCCTAAAATATCATTCGAATAATGCAATTAACAAAGTGGGAGAAGGTGTGAGCTCTAGAGAGCCAATAATTTTCAAGTAGGATACGAACATTACACATGTTGAAGCTCCCTCATCTATGAAGGTCCTCCTGATTATGTGTTTTCTATATACAACTTCAATCTGGAAAGTTGCACGATAAGGAAGACAAGGCTTCACATCAGTAGCGTCAAATTTCATAGTGAGTTAGCTGGAAGAATTCCCTGCTCCTATCGTGGATAAAAATGTGTTGCATTTCATGAGGAAACTTTGAAGCACCTCTAAAGTAGACATCGCACATGATGTTTGAGCTAAATCCTCAACAATGGAATAGTTGGGTGCAACTCTAGAATTAGGCTTATGTGACGTCTATTTCTACACAACTTTCGGTATGCACTGCATCATTTCCTTCTTAGGTTTTTCTATGTGGAGAGGCCCTTGAGGATCAAAAGTTTCTTTATCTTTCGATGTCAACTCTAGATTACTATAATCATGAATTTTGGTCCACAAGTCTACCTCCTCATCTTTTAATTTTGAATAATTAACCATATTAATGAACAAGAATGATTCATCCAACAAAGGTGTACTAGAATTTCCCCCTTGCAGATTGGAAGTGGAATAGATGAATTGAATATTTTTTCCTTACAGAAATGGGTTTTTCAATACAAATGATTGTTTTTGTTGTTGTTGCAAATTTAGTACTCATTGTTCTTCTTCCATCTTCAGTCATTAATGAGTAAGGTGATCATCCCCACAAATATTGCATGGAAGTTTCACCTTTCTGTTTTCATCCTTTTCCCCCTAAACATCTTTGTTAGGATTCTTATATTTTCCCCCCACCACCCTTCTTTCCCTTACCTTTCTTCTTATTCTGAGGACCCTTTTGATTCTTCAATTGGATAGTGTTTATATCTATGGACTAAGTGGTGGGGGTGGTTGAGCCAAGGGTCAATCTAATCATAGTTTGTTGTATAGACAATTGTTTCATCTGGATAAAGACTAGATATGAATCATGTTATTTTATAAACATCCCCGAAGTTTCCACATCCTTATAAATGTAAGGAAGTAACAACTTCAAGAACCATTCTAAGATAAATTCTGATGAGGTCATGGATTTTATCAAGCTCTTTTATCTCCTCCATTCCTGAATGTGATAAAAAATGTACATAGCTTTATCTTGTTCAATGTTAGCTAAGATCTTTGTACCAACATCATATTGGATAGGGAGTTGAAAGTGGTTTATAAAAACCTTGGCGCGATATCCAAATGTTTCATACTTAGACCTCTCCAATTATTTATACCATTTAGTGGGGACCCTAGTGAGGGTGCATTGGAACAATCGTAACCAGATTGATTTTTAGTTCGATGAATTAGACGAGAAACAAAAGTGAAATGATGTTACGTGGTATTCACCAATATTTCCTTCAAACTTTGGTATGTTTGATGGTAGTTTGTTGGGAAATACAATCCAACACAAGTGATGATGAATCAAGTCATTCATCAACTTAGAAAAATATGGAAAATGAAGAGTTTCCATAAAAGGTAGCCTACGCTGCGACATCGACTGATTAGAAGCCTAAAAATAAGGTCCTATATTGAAGCTGACACCAGGTTTCCAGGAAGATCATGTGGATGAGTCATAGCCTTGGGTAAACCCTCAATTCTAGTTAAACGAAAGAAAAATCTCACCTATTTGATTCTCGAATTAAAAACTCGGGCTGCCCCTGCGATCATCGTTTTGAGTGAAAACCTCCCTACATGGGGTTTGACTGATCGATAAAGGGGTTTCCCTCTAACAAAATCCCTTGTTAAGGGAAATACCCTTGTGTGGGATTCCACTAATCTTGAAATGGGTTTCCCCCTGCCGACACTTGAGACATGGAAAAAGGATTACTCTCAAATCCACCATACAATCTGAATGGGGTTAAGGTGGGTGGGATGTTAGTGGATTGAGAGCCGCTACATCCCTTAAGGGGTTAGGTACATAAGATGAGAAAGTACCACTCTCAATAGAGGGATGTCAGCTCTGCCCCAAGGAAAAACTTGGTAGGGAATCTAAGAATTACCCGAACCAACATTAGAGACTTGGGATGATAAATGAGATCCAGTCAATGCATTTATCATGTCCATCGACAACATACCAAATGAAAAAGTATTGGTTATTGAGCGTAATGACATGGCCATGCCAGAAGGTTGGGTGGAACCAACAATCAAAAGAGTGAAACTATTGATAGATGCAGAAAGGGTGGATTGGATCACATGAGTTGTTTAATTAAATTTTTTAGGGAGAAATATCCCACTCATAACGATTGTCAAAGTGGGATTCATGGTGACTCCTTACCCAGAAACTTATAGAGTGCCTTCAATCATGGCCTATTGAATAGGGCTACTGCCAAAAAAGTCCAACTTGGGAGGTGGAAATTGCACGATAACTAGAGTTTAAGGCCCATTTAACTAAGAGTTGAGAGGTGGAGAACATTATTTGGCCCCAAGATCAGTTACTAATACAACCTACTACTCAAAAACATTATTCTTTGTCATTTCCTTATGAACAGTATTGACTAGGCTAGTTGATACAAAAGTGTCGGATTGGTCAAGTCGACGCCTCAAAGGAGGCAGAGGAGGGTTCACTTCAATTTCTTCAAAGGGAATACCTTAAGCTCTCCTTGTCTGGCAAGGAAGTTTTTTAAAAAATTTGAGTTGTCAACTATGGGTGATCCTCTACACGTGTTTCTAAGAAAATATATCATTACTAAGCACACCAGTAGAAAAGCCATAAAAGGAAACAACATACACAAACGACCCTTCTAATATCCCAACTCAGGTGGATTAGTTCTTGATATCGCAATATTCAGAAGGTAAGGTAAGAATTTTTGGGACGAAGGAACAGGTTGATTAAGTCTCATGGACTGACAAATGAAGGAGTGAGAAGAAGTTATCCCGACCTCCACTAACCAACCTTATCTGGTGCAAGTACCTATGATTCACAGGGAACCATGCAGAAGTACTGAAAAGTGTGATATGAAATATTCCCCAGGTACCACAAAAAACACCCTGTAGTCACCTCTGTTATCCCATGGAAGAGAAATTATGGCTACCAAATCGAAATCGGTGTCTGGGGGAACAATAAATAGTTGGGATTAAACATATGAGAAGGGTAACAAATCCAAAAGCCTCGAAATTGCAACCTCTAATGGAGGTATGGGCACTAACAATACCCCAAAAATATTATCTTTCCACAATGTTCGGTTAATATTTGGAGGGGTTATCTCCTCAAATCGTCCTCACACGATCTCATGCTTGGCTCTTGTGTGAGGAGTTTTTTGTTCACACCTATACAACACTTGGATTTTGTGATCCCTACCTAGGACTCTTATTTATATTTTATGTCCTTGGATAAGTTAACTCTCCAACCTAAACCAAGACTCTAGCCTATAACTAGTCTGTTCACCCTACAAAATGAAATTTTATAATAAATTTTAGTTAGCGTTCATTTTATGGGGTTGTTATTAACTCAAAAATGGTATGAATGAAACTAGATGGTGTTTTGATAGAGATAGCATAAAAATGTTGCATCATCTTGTCATTGATGCCAAAGGATTGATGTCAAAGGAACAATGTCTTGTTATAGTATATTGATGTAGTGATTGATGGATTGTGTATTGGCCTTGATGTCAATGGATTGATGTCAAGAGGAGTCATAGTCGTATGCATAGATGAATATGGATAAATGAGTTGTCATTGATCTATGATGCATAGTTGATTGATTTAAATATGACTCATTATTGTCTTCTCATGGTTGTACAAATGGAGGAACTCCAAAGTGGTCCCCTTATGGTGAAATCCCTTACAGGAAGACACTTTGCGGTGAACTCCAAAGTGGTTATTGTCTTGTCATGGTTGTACAAATGGATGAACTCCAAATTTGTCCCCTTATGGTGAAATCCCTCATGGGAAGACGCTTTGTGGTGAACTCCAAAGTGGTCCCATTATGGTGAAATCCCTCATGGGAAGATGCTTTGTGGTTGAGTTATCTTAGAAGTATGGTCAGAGAACCCATGCTTAATTATGGAATAATGAGATGAATATCAATGAATTTTTCAGTGAAACTATCCTAGATGGATAGTGTCTGTCAAGTCATTTCCGGTCGTATGTGGAACGTCACATAACTCTTCACGGTTTGAAAATTATGGCCTTATGAAGTTGAAGGACCCTAATATGTTGGCTTGAAGCCCCAAAAGGTCAAAGAAGTCAAAGTGCTTGCAAAGAAGAAATTATTTAAATAATAAAGTGAAGTGACAAGGTCAAAGAGGATTATTTAAAGTTAAGTGACAAAGTCAATGAGGATTATTTAAATAATAAAGTGAAGTGACAAAGTCAAAAAGGATTATTTAAATAATAAAGTGAAGTGACAAAGTCAAAAA
>ML810019.1:0-21880 GCA_009831015.1 Picea engelmannii
TTGTCTTGTAGCAACTTCTTAACTCTTTCCTGCATTTCCTACATACTTACTGCAAAATCTTCACCGTTGACACTTCTCATTTCTTGGTTACCTAAATTTCTTAATTCATAAATTCCTCTTGGATGCATTCCATACAAAATTTGAATTGGACTTAATCATGTGCTTCTATTAGGTGAATAGTTATATGCAAACTCTATATGTGCAACTACTTGATCCCACTGCTTGGGATGTTCACCAACCAGACATCTTAAAATATTTCCTAAACTTCTATTTACCACATATGTTTTCCCATCGGTCCATGGGTGGTATGTTGAACTAATGTTGAGATTAGTTCCTAACATTTTACATAAAGTTCCCCAAAAATGACCCACAAATTTTGTGTCTATGTCAGAGATAATACTTTTTGGAAATCCATGCAGTATGACAACCTCTTTAAAGAACAAATTTGCAATATTGGTTGCATAAATCATCTTTGTGAAAGTTATAGAATGTGTCATTTTTTAAAATCTATCGATAACCACATAAATTGAATCATTACCTTGTTGAGTTCTTGGAAATCCTAACACAAAGTCCATACTTACATAATCCCATGGTCTTCTTGGCATCGACAATAGTTGATACAAACCAACATTTTGACTCCTTCCCTTTGCATATTGACATTATACCTTGCATCTTTCAACAAATCTTTTAACATAATTTTGCATACCAGGCCAGAAATAAAATGCACTTAATTCAGTCAATGTTTTGTCTTGCCCAAAATGTCGTGCTAATCCTCCACTATGTGTTTCCTTCAGTAAATTTTCCCTCATTGAACACCTTGGAATGCATAAATTGTTGCCTTTACAATAATCCTTCCTACATCATACACTCTAACCATGGAATTATGTATCCACTCATTGGATTCTCATAGGTTGTACAAGCATCTTTAAAATTTGCATCATCTTTATACATCTCTTTCAATTCATCAAATCCTAAGACATTCACTTGAAACTCATGCAAAATTAAATTCAAACTGCTTAATGCATCTACTACCTTATTTGATTTCCCACTTATATGTCTGATAACAAAGGTAAACTTTTGCACAAATTCAACCCACTTAACATGTCTCTGACTTAATTTGGTTTGACTGCTCATAAATTGCAAGGCATGGTTATCAGTATAAAGAACAAATTCCTTAGTCATGAGGTAATGTCTCAATTTCTTCAATGCTAGAACAATGGCATAAAATCCTTTATCATATGAAGAATATTTATGTTTGGCCTCAAAAAAATTTCACGAAAGTAAGCAATATGTTTTCTTTCTTGACTTAGAACAACTCCTATTGGAATCCCACTTGTATCACACTCAACTTGAAATATCTTATTAAAATATAGTAATGCAAAAATTGGTTGTTCTGTAATTTTCTTCTTTAATGATTTAAAACTCTTGTCAGTTGTCTCTATCCATTTAAATAGATGTTTGTTTCGTTTAATTGTCTCTACAATTGGAGTGCATATTTCACTAAAATTTCTGATAAATTTTCTATAAAATCTTGTCAAATCATTAAAGTTCCTTACCTCGTAAATACTCCTTGGAGTAGGCCAATTTATTATGGCCTTGACCTTATCTTGATACAGCCTCAAACCATCTCTTGATATCACAAAACCCAAATAAACCAATTATGTCTTCACAAAACTACACTTTTTCAGATTGATTAGTAGTTTTTCCTTTTGCAAATTCTTCAAAACCAATCTGAGGTGTCTCAAATGTTCTTCTCTAGACTAGCTATATACCAGGATATCATCTAGGCAAACTATGGCAAATTTACCAGTAAATTATTTTAGCACTTCATTCATCAACCTAATAAAAGTGCTAGGAGCATTTGTGAGTCCAAAAGGCATTACCAACCATTCATACAATCCATAATTTGTTTTAAAAGTTGTATTCCATTCATCCTCTTCTCTAACTCTTATCTGATGATACCCACTCTTCAAATCTATTTTTGAAAAATATTTAGCACCACTCAAACAATCCATCAAATCATCAATATGAGGTAATGGAAATCTATACCTAATTTTGATTTTATTTATGGCTCTAGAATCTATGCACATTCTCCATCCTCCATGTTTCTTTGGACGTAACACTATAGGAACAACACATGGGATTAAACTTTCCCTTATCCAACAACTCTTGTACTTGATTTTTAATTTCCTCATTCTCCTTTGGAGGCATTCAATCTGATGCCTTATTAGGAATATTAGTCCCTAGAATCAAATCTATGTGATGACTGATACTTCTTAATGGAGGTAACTCACTTGGCAAATCATCAACCACAATATCAGCAAACTCATCCAACAAATTTTGAACTTCTTTAAGAAAATCATTCAAATTTGTGCTAGTAAGAATTACCTTGGGTTTATCAACTAAAGAAAAATGTACCTCCTCATTTTAATTTCTTGTAGAAATTATTTTCCATTGATCAACAGTACCTTAGGGTTGACTTCTTCAGTTGCACCTTCATCCTTTAATGGTAAGAGTGTGTGATTATCCCCGTCCTTCTCAAAAGTGTATGTGTTGTTCTTTCCATCATATATTTCCTTCATGTCATACTGCCAAGGTTTACCTAAGAAAATATAACACACATCCATAGGCATAATATCACAAAGTACCTTGTCCTTGTAGCTTCCAATCTAAAACTCCATTTCACATTTTTCATTAACCTACAATTGATGTCCCTTCTGCATCCGTGACACTTTGTATGTAATAGGATGTATTGTTTTTTTCAAACCCAAGTTTTCAACCATTTATGTAGACACCAAATTTTCAGTACTACCATTATCAATAATGACTTTACAACCTTTATCTTTTCTTTTATGTACAATTTTGAAGAGTGTCTTCCTCTATGCAATTTCTTTAATCTCCTTGATTGGTCTCAACAATACTCTCTTCATTAGTAAAGACTCTCCAACCTTTGGTGCATTCTCATGCACATGTGACTCCACGCTTTCTTCCTCAGTTTGTACAACATTTTCACTTCCTGTACTTGTGGAAGTGTTTTTGGACACTCATAAGATCTATGTTCGAATTTATTACATCTAAAATATCTAATAAGAGAACCCCTACCTCTTTGATAAGGTCTTCATCTTCTGAAATCACCACCTCTTGGTGATTGTTCTTGCTAATGTGAATTGTTGGCTTCTTCCTTTTGAGTTGGAAACTTCCCTCTGCCACCTTGTTGTGCTCTAATTCTTTTTGGATTTTGACCTCTTCTTCTTTGAATTTTCTTCTTTGTCAAATTTCCCTTTGCCTTAAGAGAAAACCAATATTCCTTCTCAACTGTATTTGGAGATAAAATGCCAATTTCTTCATGAATCTCATATCTTAGTCCATTAAGATATCTAACAACCTTTTTTGGGTTTTCTTCTATGTGACTAGCTCTAATATTTAATCTATAAAACTCTACAGTGTACTCTTTAACTGACATACCTTTCTGCTTCATATTTTGCATTTGTCTAAAAAGATTAAGTTGATTGTCTCTGGGCATGAAATTACCTTTCAGCTTTGCTATCATTCTATCAAAACTTTTGATTCATGTCTCGCCTTTGTTTTTCCTCTCAAGTTGTACTCCATCCCACCACAGTAATGCATGTCCTTTCATTCTTGTCACAACAAACTTTACCTTCTTTTCATCTACTACATTTTCATACTCGAAGTACTTATCCATAATACTAAGCAGATTGGAACCTTCATCTTTGGTCTGTAGCTTAGATAGCTCTGACCAATCTTTCTTCAACAATATCTTCTTCGGGATTTGCTTCTTCTTCTGAAGATTCCTCCTCTCTTTCGTTGACATATGTTATTTCAATGCCTCTTCGTTGAGTAGCTTCCATATCTTCCAACCATACCTATAGATTCTTCATCTTTTCAATCACTTCTGCATTCACAACGGGTCTTCCTCTTCAACCTCTTTCTCCTCTTGTTCTGAATGCCATCTCTCAACTTCATTTAGCCTTTTCTCACTTTCTCTTTGATAGAAAAATTGATGCTAATTTGGATCAACTCCACACATTTAACCCAAAAAAATTTGGCAAGGTTTACTATAATCCTGAATATTACAGGTTTCCCATCAATTTACGCCTGAAATCTTGTCAGTTGACAATTCTACCAATCGGCCAACAGAGCACCAGGAAATCGGGCAAAATTCTCTCTATGTCAATTGTTCATCGGACCACTCGGCAACAAGAACTATATGTTAACTCTTGACCTTGTTATGTATTGGTAATCGGTCACCAGACCATCGGTCTGCCTTGCCTCACCGAATCACCGAGATATCTTTGCAATCACCGGGATATATATATATATATCGCTTTTAACTTGATTTTGGTCCAGTTGATAATGATACGTTAATTGACTCATTGACCACCAGAGGAAATCAACTGTGAACATTGTAAAGGATTCGAAAGGACGGTCCAGTTAGTTGGAGTCGCTAAAGATAACGGTTTGGATAAATTTGGAAACACGCTACAATTAGAATCGTCCTAGACTAAAACCTGTGAATGATTTTGACCTTGAACTTTAACCTCTGTAGGTTCGCTACGACCATACCATTTATCAAGTTGATAGAATTGGAAAGAACACAACCATTTAATCACACAGAATCGAGCTGGGAGATAATTCCTTCAATGAATGGTCGAATTTGACATTAAAAACAAGCTTTCACAACAATATTCAATTCTTATTACTCCCATTGCTACTTTGTTTGCACACCCAGGGTTTATTTATACAAAGAATAGAAAAATCGATCCCAATCACAGAGATCGAATTGCATTATAAAAATCCAAACAATAGCCTCTAATTTGCTCGATAATAATTGATCTATTTCCTTGAATATGACCGAATCCAAACAACTCACCCTAGATTTTCTAACTTCCTCACTTCCTATCTAAAATAGACATAGCAGTTACATTACATGCCAAAATATTTTCTTCTCGAGCACACGTAGAACTATTCTAATACTATTACAACTTAGGAAAATAAAAAAAATTACAAGCTTCTACAATGAAGAAACCAACTTCCTCTCATAAATTGCTAAGACCTTCTAGAGGTCAATTACTAAGTTGACTTTGGAAGATGCTTGTGCATCAAATATATAGAGAAGTATGATAGTAAGTGGTCGATGTCATGAACATTGAATGTGAAATAGTATGATAGGAATCGTTCTTATCTTAATTTATATTGGTTCAAATGAATTGCTATGATATTTGGGCAAATGCAGTTTTTTCAAATGGCACAATTGCCTGAAACTATATATTCAATGACAAAGTTCCCAAAACACAATGTCACAATATAGTCCATGATAGGGTGTTGAACCTAGTTCTATCAAGAGGGGTGGATGCATTTCTCACAATATATCCTCTGAAACTTGGATTCGTGGGAGAACAATGTTAAGTCACGCTCCCTTAGATGTGTGATGACGAATTCCAGTTTTATATTGGGGAAGCTTAGTCAAGGTAATTGAAACTTATGTTTACAAGTTCTATCTGGAGTTAGGTCAATGTAGTTGGCAATCCAATATAATCTAGAAAAGGAGGGATAGGATCTGGAAGATGGAAGTAGGTTAGGGAGGCAAGGTGTTATGAGTAGTTGAGAGTGATGTTGGGTTTTAATCATATAATCGTTGTGATTGAATTATTCCATGTTCTTTTATATTAAATGCTTCACTTAGTTACAATTATCTAGGAAAATGTTTCATTCATGTTAAACTTTTGTGACTGATGGATTTTATCTATTATGTTAATGATTGATTTATTTCATTATGAGGTTGATTGGACTATCAACTGGGTTGAAAGTATATAGGAAATTGTATTAGATGTGATGATTGTTATCATTAGTACACACATGAGCTATGTATATGTCAGATACAGATACATACCTTGCACATGTACACTAGTATTTTTATAATGTAGTAAATTAAGAATTTTGCTTGTTTGACACAGGTGTACAATATCTTACTATAATTATTAAGTTAATTGATTTAATAAATTTAATTATATTTATTATGTTAATTTATTTGATTAGAGTTAACAATATCGATTAAGTGAATTGATTAATTTAGTTATATTTTAATATTATTAAATGATTGAATTACACACACACACACACACACACACGTGTGTGTGTGTGTGTGTGTGTGGAAGTGATATTTGTTAAGTGTAATTTATTAAAATTGGTATGAATTAATTATTATTTATAAAGTTTGGATAACTTGTTAGAAATATGTCATGGAAAGATGGACTTTAAGGAGGAGTTGAGCCTTTCAAGGAAAAAGGTTGTGGAAGGGGAAAATAATTTTGGAAGTGATTTTGGTAAATCAGGGAGATGATGTTATGAAAATTGGGCATTGAGAATGCAAAATCAAGACATGGGATAATTTTGACTTGATTGAGATCTGGACATATTGGGGCTTTGGGCACATAGAGCTGGGAAGCCACCTAATATTTTCCTGAAGCTAGGGAGCCAACAAGGCTATTCCTAGCTAACTAGGAGGATAAAAATCCAACTCGAGTAGTTTGAAGAGAAAACAAGAAAAGGAGAACTCGAGGAGAAGCTACAAGAAGGAATTGGACTAAATCAAGTAGTGGTTGAGGTATTTTTCTTGTTTATGGTGAAATTGTTTAATTACATTGTATAATTGAAAATTTGTTGCAGGCTACCTAAATATATATGGCATTATTTTTATTGCATCATAAGAAAAAAAAATCAAATAAACTATTGTCTTGAAAATAACAAAAACTCTCTTATATACAATAACCATGATTTTATTAGATAAAAGTTGTTATGTTAGAATAACATAAATTACATTAATGATGAACTTTGAAGCTCTGCAAGAAAGGGCCTCACATAGAGTATTTTGTTTTGATGAAGAATGTATTCCTCACAAATAGGGAATGCTAGTTTTTGTCTTGTTTCTCTAAACTTGTTCTACATTTGTCTTCAATTAGCTGCATAGTGATGTTTGATAGACCATACCTGTGGAATAGGGATGCTACCTTCTACAAGATAAAAAATAAATATTGTTTGGTCAAGAGTGGAAAGGCATACTTTATCAAAGCACATAAAGAGGGAGAGAGAGAGAACAACTTCTCTAGCAGTAAAACAAGGGTAGACAAGCAAGAAACAAACAACCTTCGTCAATGATGGAGTGGTGGATATGGAGAAGTAAATGGAGGCCATGTGCTTCCATCTCCTAAACGGTCCATCTTTTTGGGACCAAAAGCATGAAAATGGGGAGGTGTGATCCAATTTAGATCCTTTCCAAATCTCTTGTAACTTTGTAATAAACATGTAATAGTTTTTTACTTTATTTTTTTGACAAAGTTTTAAAAATGTCCAAATTTTACTTGGAAGTGGAAACAAACCATTATGATGATTGGCCTTCCAATGCAGCCCATTAAAAATCAAGGTTGCGGTGAAAGACATCATTAAGGAGATGCAAGGAGAACTTGGGAAGCTTGAAGAAAAAAGATGAGAGATTGAAGAGTGCAACCTACTTAAAGATTGAAGGTCGAAGGAGTCAAGGATCATGTCCAGAATGAGTGAAAGTATCTCTGAGCCATGGCCATTTGCACTTTTTTTGTGAGTAACAATGCATGAGATTTATGAGCATGCATAGTCACTCTTTGTCAGGATTTCCCAAGCAATATAAATCTTTGTTGCTTATACTTTGTGGTTGCCAATTGTTGTATTTCTAATGTTTGATTTTTTTTTGATATACTTGTGTATATTCCACTCAATAGAGATGAACAATAGCATGGTATTCACCGTTAAATACTACTTAAAACACTAAATTAATAGCTATAGCATTTCTAGCATTGTACGCTATGCTTAAACATAGGGATATTCACCACATAGCATTGCTTAGTTGTTAGATAGATTGTGTCTTATGCTAGGTGTTTTATTCCCCATGTTTATATTCACTAGAGTCATTGGGTGTAAATAACAACTCGATCGCCCTCTACTTGGTCATTGGCATAGTGTCTCATATTACTATTGAACCTCTGCAGAGAATAAGACAATTGCCTTCAACCATTAACGCACGCGCACACGCATGTGTGTGTGTGTGTGTGTGTGTGTGTGTGTGTGTTATCTACAACACATATCGCTTGCCATCAAGCCTAATAGTGTGGCATTATCACCCTAGTGACACCAAGCAAATGTATTAACAATTCACTTTCATTTTTATTTCAGAATTGAGTTCTTCTGACATCATTCACCAATGAACTCCTCCATACCTAAGTGCTTGGTTACTTACATACAACCATGTCTTGATATGATTAATTAAATAGTTTTATATATCTACACATGATTAAGTGGGGATGATATCAAAGGTGAAACTTGTTCTATCATCACAATGAAACAACAAAAGGATTGATTGTTTGTGTATTGATTTTTCTAGATTGAAGTAGAGCATAATCATAAATGGTTCGTTAATTTCTGGAATAGTCATATGTATAGGTATATATGTCACTAGTATTGTGAACAAGGAGTTGTATGTGCATCCAAATATTGAACAAAAGCCTTGAGCCCAAATCTGAATAGAGGTGTCCATTCAAGCACGGAGATCAAAATTTAATTCCGCAGAGGATTCGTGTTGACAAAATAGATAGGCCATAGACCCATTGTTTACGAATCATATGCTTGGTAGCTCTAGAGTTTGCAATCCGGTGCTACAAACTGGAGGACCAATATGCAGTGTGTTAGTTTTTCAAGTTACTTCAAAAGTGTTTACACCATGTTTGGGGTGCTTTAAGAGACTTGGGGTACATGATGTATGTTTATCCCCTGGATGGTCCAAGATGGATTGGTGCATGGGGGATGGTACGTGATGGATTCATGTTGTGAAGAAATCTTACTCTATGATTGATTGACCTTAGTTAGGTGTTGGCTTGGTATTATTCTCTCAGGCATTGGATTTCTTTTGACATCTGTGACCCAAAACAGCCCGCGTGGACCGACAAAAGAATTAAAAAAGGAAAGTTGTCGATGGAACAAAAAGCTATGGGTGAGTTAACGACTCATCGGTGTTTTTCTCAGGATCTCTAGAAAAATCTATCCCTGCATATGGGTAATCCTCAATCACAGGGATTTTTCGTGATAGCCACGCAAAGAAGTCATCATCGAAGGACTCATTGGCCCTTCCACCACCCTGTCGCGGTAGTAATACTGCCCATCTACACACTGCAGGAAAAGAGGCCTGATGTCCTCGTACTACTTCCCAAGGACTAAAGCTCAGAACTCTCTCAAAGAAGAATGAACACAAAATCGTCCCGAACCCGAAGTTCCTTTGTGTCCGCTGTTAGCAATCTGTCAATTGCCTCTTCATGCACTCGAGCAGTGTGGTACTCTAGTAAAAAATATGTGCATTCAAGCACTGGATAGCATAGTTCATATGTGCACGAGACGCTTGATGCAAGGCTGTTGAACTGGTAATCCACCCAATAAGTAATAATGTCGCCTGCAGCGATAGGTTAGTGATCTTACTGATGGGCACCTGGGAGCTCACACGGTTAGTCCCAGCCTCACAGTGCTCGGCTATCAGTTTCGCTATGTTATGCGGTCCTGTAGGAAATGTCCTAAAATTGACCGGTTCCCCTCTCCTTGAGAGGCCAGTCAAAAAATAGATATCCTTGGTTGTGGGCACCAGTGATTGCCCCTCTAGCATGAAGGCCTTTGCATCAGGGTGCCAGTAGTCAATCAAGGCATTCAGTAGCCTTGGTTGCACTCGCATAAATGGACACAGGAAGAACTTCAGTAAACCACATTGCATCAACACGACCATGACATTTGGATCTCCAACAACCAACTCACTGATTGCTTCATGCTCCCTTTCCCTCCACTGGACATACATCCTTCCAACACAACAAAGTTCAGGAGGGTCAGTACTTGCCCTTTAGTTCTTTTTTTGCTACAAAAGGGGGGTCCACGCGAGCTGTAGAGGCGACAATCGTGTGTACACGCGGGTAGCCTTTACTCTACCCAAGTGTACACGCGGCCTGTCTAGAGACAACCTGCGTGTACCTAGGGCCGACCTTTTAAATTTCAACGCCCACCCAAAAAATGAAAGAAAATGCAAAATTGAAGAATTGAATAGCTAGATAAGGGAGTTTGTACTTACTTGGTCCAAGCGAAAGTTTGTTTTGTCCACTATAGCTCCATAAATCACTGTTTTTAGCAAAGGGGCTCTTTTGGCTCCAGAGTCAATTTCCAAATCAGCAATGGTGATAATGAGCTGCCAACTTCTATTTATAGACTTTTTGGCCTCTTCTTGTCACTTTTTTGGCCTCCCTTATCAGTTTATTTATACCAAAAACCATTTAGAGTGATTCAGGAGTTATATGGGAGGGATTTGATCACGTATTGGGACAATTTTTTTGAGTTTTGAAATTTTTTTGATGGTCCATGAAATTTTTTCCAAGAATCAACTTGAGAATATAGGTTAGGTTACTACCCCAACTTTTGCATCTCGTTGTCTTTTTCCTCTGCTATAGGATCGATCCCATCAGGTTGTGACATGGAACCATCATATATGATTTTTTAGAGTTTCTTTGCTATATTCTTCCTCCTTCCAAATGGTACCCCTACCCCTTCTTTTATAGGCTAGAAGGAGCTAGGTATTTGGAAGAACCCTCAGCCATGCATGGCTGGGAGTTTTAGTTAACTCACCCATATCTTTTTGTTCCGTCAACAACTTTCCTTTTTTTATGCTTTTGTCGATCCATGCGGGTTGTTTTGGGTCAACCAACGTGTACACACGTGCAGTAATGGGTTAGGGTGCGTGGGCCTTTACACAAGAGGATTTTCAAAGAGTTGTTCAACAATGTTTTTGGCAAAGAAAGGATATGAGTTGGCCTGATGCCAGGTAAGCATGTGTGGTGCAATTTAGGGTTATAACACATATCAAGGCTTCACACACCCCACTAATGTCATTGTGTGCATTGTCACGACTAATGAGGTTGAGATACCTGACCCCATGACCATTGAGAACTCACCAGACTCTACTACACCTCCCACCCAGATACTTCCTGATAAAATCCCCATACAAACGCCTTGGGACGAAACATCAGAGAACTCACCACTTGTGGGTCAAATCCCTGTTTGACAGACGGTCCCATAGGCCATCACTCAAATTCCCTTATTTTACCCACTCCCAGGAGTAACAACATACCAAGTTGCTACTACCCTCACTTTACTTAACATGTTCATTTCCATCCTTGTATGGTATTTAGAACCACCAACTATGGTACCAAGTTTACCCCTTCCACCACAACCTGTGGTCCCATTACTGTGATCATTGGCTCATCCAACCACTCACCCAACCGTTCACATAGTTGGAGGAAATATTACCACTACAGGAGACTCTACCTTGAGAATAGGGGGCACTACCACCAACCAATGAGGCACACGTAAAAAGAAGGAGCCTTCTCTCCCTTCCCCACCCCACATACCACCTCCATGTGAATTATGCAACATTTTTGGACAACCTACCAATCTCTTCCCCGCTTTACTCGAGTTACATAATATTATTCCAAAACCCATAAGTACACCACTACTACCTACACCAGTAGCCCTACCGTCTTCCCCAAAACCTTCTTCCTCCAAACCTCCTAGTCTAATAACCAAACATGCTTGCACCATTTGTTCTCAATATGGCCATTATACACACCATTTCTCGACCCTCCCTTGGTTTTGAGACACTCACGCAGTAGTGCGCCAGACCACATTACCCAAATCATCCCAACCCATCTCCTTGGTACAACTAGTTACTGGAATTCTCTATATCTTTATGTCATTAAATGAGCGCATACGACACCCTTGTGCACGATGTCACCAAATGGAGAATTACACACATTGTTGTCCACTCATCATTGAGAGACGTCAACATTGGAGGGCCTCCATCCCCCCCATTCCACCAAGTGTACCATCCCTGGTGAACCCAACCATGAACAATCATCATCCAAGCAGTTAGAGCAAGACCAACTCTTGTCCATTGACCCCTCTAGTCATTCCCCCATGACACGATGACTTCCCCCCAAACCCCTCAACTCCCTTGTAACATTGATTTATGAGATTCCCCCTCTTCCATCCCGCAATACATCTAGTTCTGATATGGATATTTGGTTCATCAAGTCTACTTCTAGTTCTTATTCATCTCCAGTAGGTCCATCTACCTCTGGGACGAATGATGATATCCAACCTTCACCAATGAATCTTGACACCCCACTCTCAACAGTTACAGACTCCATGTACTCTATAAATTTTCAATCCAATGAAGAAATTTTAGAAGTCCTATGCGCACCCGATTATCCCTGAGATGCTTTTCACCATTAATCCCTTTTTCTGGTAGACAATCTCTTTCATCCACCGACAATCACCCTTGTTTGTACCATCGAAGTGAAATATTCCATCCTTTCTATCCATGTAGATTGGTTCAAGAATCCAATACCCTCCCTCGACATGTTTGAAGAAGGTAACATGGCCAACATCTCACCCACCATCAAAATTAACATTTTAGTCAAACCCAATGTCATGGAAGAAGTTACCTCAGGGGCTGCATGCTCCCCAGATGAAATCATAGCACACAAATCCTTATTCCAGGAATATCAAGATGTGTTTTCTTGGTCATACATTGAAATACTCGGCGTAGACCCAAAAATTGTCAAACATCACCTTGACACTTGGCCAAATGTTGCCCATGTTCACCAAAAGCAACACCCCCTCCACCCATCCAAAGCCATGGTGATCAAATTTGAGATTGAAAAACTTCATACAATTGGCTTCATATACCCCATTGCATACACATCCTGGGCTTTAAACCTTGTTTCGGTCAATAAAAAACATGGCACCATTCACGTTTGCACAGACTTTCGTGACCTCAACCAAGATTGTCCCAAAGACAACTTCCCTACTCCCTTTATCGATCAATTCATAGATGCATGTGTCAGCCATGAAGTCCTCTCCCTCATGGACAACTTTTCTGGCTATAACCAGATCCAAATCCAACAGACAGACAAATAAAAAAATGCATTCACAATGCCATGGGGCACCTTTTCCTATAGAGTTATTCCCTTTGGACTAAAAAATGATAGGGCCACTTTCTAACACGCAATGACATATGCCTTCCATGATCTTGGTCACATCATCCTTACCTACTTGGGTGACCTCACCGCTTGATCCAAGAAATGTCCCAACATATAGAGGATATACGAATCATCTTTGAATGCTACCAAAAGTACAAAATCCGACTCAACCCACTTAAATATGTCTTTTACGTCACTGCAGGCTGCCTGTTGGGATTTGTAGTATCCCAATAGAGAATCTCCATAGACCCCCTTAAATTTTAGGAAATAAATGAGATGCCCCCTCCCCATAACTTTCCCTAGTTTCAAAGGCTCCAAGGAAAAGAAAACTTCTTACGGTGTTTCGTCCTTAACTATGCCATTCACGCCCACGAATTCCTATGCTTACTCTGTCGTGACATCCCATTTCATTGGGACCATCATGCCCAAGCCACCTTTGATTGACTAAAGGAGGAACTCAACAAATCCTCCTTGATCAGTCCCCTTGACTATTATATGGATTAAATACTCTACCTATCATCCTCCGATGTTTCGGTTTCTGGAGTACTCGTTCAGATCGACAAAGACCAATGCGAACATTTTATATACTACATTAGAAAGAACCTCTCTGGGCCACCTCTCAAGTACAATCATGAAGAGAAGTTACCCCTCACATTTGTTCTTTTAGTTCAAAATATATGCCATTATATCTTACTTCATACTACAAAAGAAGTCACCAATTCCAACCCCATGATTTACCTCTTGAGTCGCCCCTAGATCAATTGAAATTTTTCTCGTTGGATCATCATTCTCCAAGAGTGTGACCTATATTTTACCACCTCAAAGAGAAAGAAATCCCTCGTTCCCACCTAACTACTAGTATACTTGCCATCCGACTCTACAGACCCCCTATTCAATGAGAATTTACTGGACGAGAATTTATTTCTCATATCATCAACAAACCCATGGTACAGAGATATATTGGTCTATCTCCACACTCAAAAATTCAGTCCACACTTATCTCGGGATGATCCCCATCACATCTGACACCAAGCCTCACGATACCTCCTCATATGATGCATTTTATACCATACAGGTGTCGACACACTTCTTCAACGCTACCTCACCCTGGAAGAGGTCGAGATAGTTTTGAATGATTTCCACAGTGGGGCATACGATGGTCACTTATCCAGCATGTCCACTGCCCAAAACATCATTATGGCGGGTTACTTTTGGCCCACATTGTTTCATGATTTCATCCACACAGTTAAACGATGTGAAAAATGTTAGCTATATGCATAGAAGGCTCGGGAACCACCTTCCCTCTTGCACCCCATAACCACTGCCGACCCCTTATGCAAATGGGGCATTGATTTCATGACATGCAATCCTTTGTCCAACAATGGACACAAGTACATTGTATTTTCCATTATCTACTTCAACAAATGGACTGAATAAATTCCCACATTAAACAATACGACCGACACCGCGACACGTTTCTTCTTCAACCATGTCACCTCTCGCTTTGGTGTCCCCCTACAACTAGTCTTCGACCATGGAAAGCACTTCGAGAACGAATCCTTCACAGAACTATTGGCCAAATTAGGATTCACCCATGAGTTTGCCTCACCCTATTACCCACAATCCAATGGGAAAGTCGAGGCCGTCAATAAAGTTCTCAAAACTATGCTCCAATGCACAATTGACAAACACAAAACCGATTGGAACTATATGTTTTTTCCTGCTTTGTGGGCATATTGAAAATCTATCAAAACAACCATCGGTTTCACTCCCTTCCACTTAGTCCATGACATCGAATCCATCCTCCCCATTAAATGTGAAATCCCCACGTTGCAAATGACAATCGATCTCTTTCCATTTACACTGCCCCTCGATGAATATGAATGGGCATCCTTACAAAACAATGAAGCATCCAAAAAGAAGACCAAAGCCACCTTTGACCACCAAGTTAACCTTCAGTCATTTACTGAAGGTGACCTTGTCCTGGCCTATGATATCGCCCACGATACTCTCGACCACAACAAATTTGAATCCCTTTGGAGGGGACCCTATGTCATCCATCATTTCCTTACTAAGGGAACCTACATCTTAGGTCACCTCGAAGGCACCACCTTCAAGGACCCGGTCAATGGGTTATACTTGAAGAAATTATACACTTGAGTGAAACCATTTTTACCTTCGGCTTTCCTTGCTTTCCTAGTCGTTTTTTAGTCTTTTTTGAAGTAATCTCTCTCATTATGTGAGCCTAATCCAGTGTCTTGACTCCTTGTGTCAACATATGAATTATTTGTTCACTTACCACATGTTGGAAGCAGGCCAAAGCAGAAATAAAGGCTATTTCAGGAAAGAAGGCATGCATGAGGGAAGCGACAACTGGAAGAAAGATAAGCACACACACATGCATGGAATACCTAACGAAGTTAGGGCTAGGGTTTTTGCAACACATTGTAATCGTTGGCGAGCCAGAAATGTATAAATATAGATACCTAGGTGTCATAGAAAGACATTAAGTAGAGTTAGAGGATGATAAGTAGAATTAAAGGATGAATAGAGCTAGTGGGGAAGGAAAGACCAGAGGAGTTTTGTCTTGATACTTAGTTGTAATATTTTTTCTCTACGAACTAATTTTCTAAGATGTTGAGCTGGATCGAAGTAAGGAGGGTAGATCTTGAGGGTTAGATCACAGGCTGAAGACCCTGATGCGATCTAGTCTGCCTCATAATAGATTTCAACCCGATTGAGAAGAGTTATAAAGTGTGTGGTGCTATAGTTTTGAGAAATGCTATAATAAAAGAGCTGAGAAGACAGATATTTGTGGATGTAGCCCAAGAGGGGGTGAACCACGGTAAAACCTGTGTTATGGGATTGAATGCATGTGTTTATGTATTGTTTCAATAGTTGTTGATGTATTAACCTAATGAGTTGATTATATTCCATGCACAATCGTAAATGGCAGTTTAGTGTGTTAATAAGTGAAACTAGAACTCTCAACGCACATTTCACAGATCTCCACTCAATCTTGGGATGCAAACGCATGAGTATTGCAGCCACCCATTAATATTATCTCAGGTGAGACTGTGTGATGCAATCCATGCGTTGCATTACCTTCTGGTTTACTAGGAGGGTCGATAGTTTTAGAGGCTTTGTTGGAACCCAAACATACATGAACCCTGGGTCATTCAAGATAAAGATATAAACTCATATAAATGAATAAATAACCAACAAATGGTTCGGTTTCCATTGGTTGGAACAATAGAGGATTGAGTAGAAGGGATATATTGAAGATTTTTTAAAAGATACATAAGATCCGGGAGAGACAGATCAAGAGAATAATAAAGCAGACTAGAAGAGGGAGAAAATAATGAGCCTCTAGAAGGGGATGTTGAGACCATCGAATTCCACAAAAGAAGAGATCGAAAGTTGGTTGAAGACAAAGGAGATGGATTTTTCACAGAAAGATAACAAAACCCCTAGAGTAACACCACGCAAACATCTTGAGAAATGCATGTTTACTGATTTTCATGAAGTCTTTTTCTATAATTTTCCACACTTATTGTAGGAGTGGATATTAAGGCTAAAGGAAAACCACGCAAAGAAATGGATCTAATAGTTAGAGTGGACCCCATTTCAGATCACACAGTTACAACAGGTGAACAACAAATTCACCCATGCAGTAGATTTTTGGCTCGACAATATTGTAGCAGGTTTTATAACAGAGTTTGGAGTAGATACATTGAAGTCGTATAGTGCAGTGGAGAAAGAGTTTCTACGTGGACCTCGAGGAAGGTATATTAGATCATTGTATACTTCTATTAAGATCTTGTTGTATAAAAAAGGTGTCATGAAAATGAAGTCAGACAACTAAACTTTCCTGTGTGCATGGGGGAAGGGGGGAAGCACTTACATAAAGAGGAGAAATGGAAGGAGAATTGGATAAACGAAAGAAGGAGGAAGCCTTGAACTCAATCATGATGGACGATGAACAGATCAAGTGGATCATGGCAACAACTGGAAATACGCGTAGTGGAGTACCCTACCAATACAAGGTGAATACCAAGAAGAGATTCGTAGCCACGAGGGAAGGCTTGGCGAGTGATGAAGAAGAGGTAGATGATCTCCAAGATGTGGAGAAGATTGAGGAAATTATACGTGCAACATATGAGACGAAGACAAGAGGTCCAAGAGCGGGAAGAAAAGGTAGAAATCCTATCCATATTAACGTCAGTGTGGAACCCATAAACCCATGTGCGAATAATACACCAAAGAGAACACCACCATTTAGACAACCGAATTTCGGGGGAAGAAAGATAGAATGAAGTACATCTACACAAGGAACAACAATTGGAGGATCCAGTTCAGGAAGCACTAGTCAAGTATCTACACCATGCAAAGGTAGTAGTTCAACATTTAGGATGGAAGGACATGATCCCACCATCAGGTTACCAGAATTCATAGGAGAAGCGTAAGAGGATACGAAAAAACATTTTTTTATATGTGAAAAGATCTGAGAAGTGAAATAGATCACAGATTAACATACTAAACTTGCACAGCTAGCGATTACACTAAGGGATCATGCACTGGATTGGTATACGAGTTTAGCTACAAACAATCGACCAAGGAAAACCATAATGATTGTGGACATCAAGAAATTGTTGATAAATGAGTTCCATAATCCAAGTTCATAAGATCAATACATGAATGAGATGATAGAAATCAGAAAAAAACCATGAGAATTTGTATGGAAGATTGATCAAAGATTGATGCGAATGAAAGGAAGTTGAAATATCTCATGATTGATATGCAACACAGGCATCTGTTCGTCAATTCACTGCTACCGCATTTAAAATACCCATTGCGACAACATAAGTTTCAGACATAGGTAGAGGCTCTGCAGGTAGCCCTGTAACTGGAAGAAAACCAATATCAACATATAGATCTAGCCATCGAATAACTGAAGGAGGATTTGAAAAAATTAACATTCCAGCTAAACCAGAACAAAATCAAGGACAAATGAGAATTTGTTTGGTGTACCACATGCAGGACGGAAGGACACCACAAGAACGAATGTCAAACATTCGCGCATTATATGGAAGCAGTAATGCCAAATCCTTTACCAACAGGAGGAATATGGTGTGAAATCTTTAAGAAACTAGGCCACGATTTGTATCACTTCCCAATGATGCAGAAATACCAAACAATCCCAAAGATTTCATATTGAAACTTTTTCAAGTCAGTGGGCCACGTCAACAAAGATTGTCGAACTATGGATTTGATGAGAGAGAGGACATCATATGCATATAGGGTGTAGGAAGAAATGATGACTGGGAAAGCTGCACTACATTTTAACCAAGTTCCATCCCATACAACAGTGTGCAATAGTAGTACAATATGGTGCAACAATTATATAATACCGCGCAACAATAGTACAACACAGGGAAACCTCGGTACAACACCGCACAGTACAATCAAGCGCCTCGGTATAATGAATTGAGAGGAGATAGAGATGGCTATAGAGGAGGAGGATGAGCAATATGACTCTTTGGAAGAGGTATAGGACCAGTGGTATGTCATAATTGTCAACAACCGGGACATTGTGCAAGAGAATGTCCACTTCCACTAACAAATTGTATGTATTATCGCCCATCGGACCATGATACATGAGAATGTATGACACTATTAGTAAAGATCCAGGAAAAGAGAAACCAAAACAACCAAAATGTTCAATGTATTTCAAATGAAGCAAGGGATGAAGGATAGAACATCAACATAGTTACATGTGGAGGAGCTAAAACAAGAAACAACACAGCTCGACAAGAGCTAGTACAACACTAGTGGGTGAAAAAGAATGTTGAACCAAGGAGACAGTTTGACACACAACAATAGAAGGACACATTTAAGAAAGACAGACAAGAATTCTTGAATAAATACACCGCGTCGACTTCAACTGCACATCAAATCAAGGAAGCACTGGAGTATGAGATGCCTCCATTATTGGATCATACCAACGAAATGCAACCAATGGGATAAGTAAGAATAATCAAAGGCTCTTTTCAATCATGTGTAAAATTGTTGAATGATCCATTAGCTGTCAAAATATTGCAAACTATATTAGAAAGATGTAGCACAGAGACAGAAGGAAAACTAGAACAAAAAATAGTCAATCACCTACATGCAAGGAGAAGAACAAGTAGGGAGTTCAGGATGAATGCCAACATCGAAGATTTTAACATGGGAGATATCATACTGAATCTAGGATCTGAAGTCAATGTACTACCCAAGAAGACATGGAAATGTATGGGAGATCCTACATTAGGATATTCACAGAGTCTTTCCACTAGGTACACTGAAAGGAGTGACGATAGGCTGAAAGAAGTGACAATAGACCTGGATGGAGTGCGCACTAAAGCATTCTTTGAAGTGATTAAAATAGTGGACGACACAACACCATATCCAACATTGCTTGGCTTGGATTGAGAATTTGATAACAAGGCCATAATCAACTTAAAGAGAAGAAAAATGACATTGAAGTCAGGAGAATATAGGGTCATCGCACCATTATACCCATCAGAAGGGGAAAGGTTTGTAGAACCTACTTGTCTAGACTTAGAACAAATCAACCAGTTGTATAGAACAACTACGTGCGATGAGGATTACATGAACCCAACTACAGACGTGATACTCAATTGGTGGAGCATTACTTCATGTGTGACAGACTTAGATACAAGCTTAGAAAACTCGCAACAAAGGCTACACGAAGTTTCCACAAGAAGGTGTGCAAGAATCAACCGCACAGTAAGATGGGTAAGCACGAATATTAGGGAACCACCTAGTTTTCATGGAGTGAATGATCTAAAATTATTCTTGGCACAATATGAGGATGAAGTGATATAAAATTAGAGACTCTTAGCACTCGATATAGCACTCAAAACCACACTTGCAAGATGGTGGGGTGCACATAAGGAAACAATCAAGGATTGGTACCAATGTAAGTGATTACTACACATAAGGTTCGACACAGAACATAAAATAAACAAGTAGCATAAGTATGATGGATAGGGGGCACCAACGGAACACTTGGACAAGTGTATAGCGTTGTGGAAGATGACACCCCCAGAAGAATGGCCTCATCATTTCATACACACTTTAGAGGGTATACCAACCAACTAGAATACAGACCAGAAGACGCGCAGTGGAACTTCGAATTGGACAGTACTACAACATAATTTTATAGTCACTTTCATGTTTGAGCACGAGAACCACAACATAGATGCAACTCTTAAGAAGATAAGAGTGTTGGTTGTGGAGCCTGATTATCTTCTTGATTCAGAGGTCTTTTACTTTCAACCGTGTTTATACCCCATGAAGTATTTACACCCCAGAAGTGTGTACACTCTTCCACGTGGGGGAGTGCAGAGTGGGGGTACCCCCTCTGTGGGGTCTGGGGGGGCTATCCCCCCGGCTGGGGGGTCTAGGGGCAAGCAGGCCCCCAACGGGGGTTCGGGGTCAAAGCCCCCGAAGGAAAAATTGCCTTGTAAATGTATATTGTAATTTCATTGTAAATCTGGACCGTTCATTATAAGGTCGCAGATCTAACAAGAGAGATTATGTTAGGGTTTTTTTCCCTAGAAGGAAACTCTCTTTTATGAGGGAAATGTATTGCGGTTATGATTGATGGGGAATATTGTATTCTGAGATATTAGACTATGAGAGAAAGAAGAGGAAGTTACAGTGGGTTTGTTGTAGGTTGTATCCCTTCATATGCTGGATAATAATAAAGGAAGGACCTGGAAATTTATCTGGTGGACGTAGCCCACACTGGGTGAACCACGTAAATCTATGTCTCTATCGTATTATGTATCTTCTTTGTTTTGTTTCCACATTTGTTTATTTTATTGCTCCACGGTTCTGTTTTTCTAACAACTGGTATCAGAGTGAAAGGTAACTCACAGGAAAAGAGGGTTCCTGGTTCGAGTGGGAGAAATGTCGGAAGATGGAAAGTTTAGGGTCGAGAAATTTAACAGCCAAAACTACTAGTTATGGAAGATGTAGATGGAAGATTGTTTATATTAGAAGGATCTATTCCTACCATTGAGTGGAGTATCAAAGAAGCCGACGACCATGAAGGATGAAGAATGGGAGATTCTTGACAGAAAGGCTCTAGGAACGATACGGCTGAGCTTAGTAGCATCGGTGGCTTTCAATATTTCGAAAGAAAATACAACAAAGGGTTTGATGGACACATTGGCCAAATTGTATGAAAAACTCTCGACATCCAATAAGGTATTTTTAATGAAGAGATTATTTAATATGAAGATGTCGGAAGGTGGGTCTATTGCAGATCATTTAAATGATTTTAATACGGTTACTAATAAACTAAGTTCTGTAAAAGTGGACTTTGATGATGAGGCCAGGGCTCTTCTAATCTTGTGCTCATTGCCAGAAAGATGGAATGGCTTGGTCACGACTATAAGTAACTCTGTCTCTAGTTCAAATACTTTAAAATTTGATGATGTTGTTGGTGTTATCCTTAGTGAGGAAATGTGATGGAAAAGCATAGGTGAGACATCAGGAAATGCATTGAAGATGGAGAAGGGAAGACAAAAGGATAGAGGAAAGGGTTTTGGGAACTGTGGGAATTCTAGGAAGGGCAGATCCAAATCCAGACTTGGAAAGATAGAGTGTTGGAATTGTGGGAAGAAAGGACATCTGAAGAAAGACTGCAGAGCTCCAAAGAAACAAAGAGATGGACAGCAGGAGAGAAATCA